>SNQJ01S0065184.1:0-11456 GCA_010110895.2 Picea sitchensis | reverse complement strand
CAACTTAAAAATATAACTTTTAACTTCTTGACTTTCCCCCCTTCAGTGTGAGACTATGACCTAGTGGGGGTGCCCAGGCCACTGAGTCTCCTCATCACCTCTCTAAGAGGTGGGGGACATTACATATCCTATGTGTGAAACCATAACATCATTATAACCTATGACAGATTCATCTTGTATACTCATTCATCATATGCATGAAACCATCAAACACATTGTCATATTAAGCGTTAAACATGTATCACATGTCTGCATCAAACAAAATAAAGAAACATATCTTGACAACAAACACATCAGAAAACAAGGATTTAACGTGGTTCACACCAAATTGGGCTACATTCACAACGATTGGGTTCTTCTTTTATTCATTTATAGTCTTCATTACATTCATGTGCACTGCACTCATACAAATATCTTCAATAAAAACCCAAACCTTCTCAAGTTGTTCTATGTTGTAGTGCACACATACCTCTCCATTGATCTTGAACTTAGCTCATACTCAACAAATTACCAAAACAAGACTTGACTTATGATCTATCCATCAAATCATTCGCTAACAAAAAGCTACTCTACCCTGAAAAACCCATTACATATTTATAGTATTTCATTAGGTCTAATCTTGTTACAATGTGGTTACAAAGTGGAAAAAATGTCTCAAAACTCCTAACTAACTTCCCCCTTTTGCACGATGACTCCTAAAAATGTGTTATATTCCTTCCGCGCATGCTTCTCCTTAGCCAAACTGTCATGTGATCTGCTTCTACATGATTCCCAATACTTATCCAAAATATCTTGCTGCTACAGGCCCCCAACACTCACCTGTGGCTCATCCCGAGCCACTTCAGGCCTGCTTCCATGTCACCAAAAACTTTTGTAATGTATATCTAGTTGTTGCAACTTTTTCTTTGACTTGTGTTTCCTATTGCATAATATGTTCGGTCGTATTTGCAGTGATATGAGTTTTCACTTTTTCAACACTTTCCTGTGCTACCTTCTTGACCATACCTTGAGTAGTTGCTAATTAAGTTGTCACCTTGTAGGATTCTTCTTGTAATTTCTCAATCTTATATGCACGAGATTGTTGCTCCACCCTAATCTGATTCATTTTTGAATAGAGTTTTCTTTTATGCCATGTTGTTACCATTTCTGCAAGTGGTAATGTACTCCTTATTTCCTTACACTTATGTGCCTTATCATGTGTGGCTTGTAAATTTTGGCCAAGTTCCTATAGTTGTGCATATTTCGTCAACTTTGTCCATACTCTCATGATTTTTTCATAAAGGTTTACACATTCTACTTATAGAATTTTGATCCTTATATAGTTTTTGTCACCATATTCTCTCTTTTCTCCCTTTCCTCTGGGGGAGTGCTTGATAATTGTCGTGATTCTAAGTCATTGTTCTTGGTGCAGAAGCCCTGCCTAACTTTGCTAAGATTTGTCACCTATTCTTCCAATGGGGCATCTTATTCCCAAGGTACTTCTGTAATAATGTTATAAACCTCCTTGACTTCTTGTTTTATCCTCTCTATCCATTGTGCAACCACGTCCTATTCCAATATAAGTTGATCAAATTATTCTTGCATCACATCCTTTTCTACCACTGCCTTTGTCAACTCCATCGAGGTTGACACTGGGCACACTTGAAGTTCCTCCATCGTGCTCATATTCAACCCATATAAAACTTCTATAGGAAATTGAGATAATATTAAGCCAATATGACTCAATGTATTTTCTTGCTCCTTGTATTTAATTGTGGGGAACTTCAAGGCCCCTGTTATTATCTTCATTACCCGATGTTCTCTTGTTGTCAGTAGGTGGGATGTCATCAGTTGCGTCTCTTTTGTCTGCATTGTCTTCTCCTTCTGCGCTTGTGCTCCTATGTTGAGTGGTGCTAGTCTTGTTGTTTCCAAAAATTATCATAGCGTGACAATATGCACTTGCATATCCGAATGCATTTCTTCTTGTTTTTTTGTCATGTGCTCAAAAGATTCATTTGTTTCTTCCTTAACTTGATATGCAATCTTTTCCAAGTCATATTATGTGAGTGTTTGAATGGTTGTTTCCTTTACAACTTTCCTTTTCTTGCACTGTGGGGTTGTGTTCCCCATGTTGACTTCTTTGCTCTTCTCTCTCTGATGTGATACTGTCTATTGTATTTTTCCTTCTACGTTGTTTCCTTTTCCTTCCCATTCTCCTTCTTCTTCATCATATATTTCTTCTACCCCGAGGTTTTTATTCTCTGGTTTATTTGTCTCTTTCTCTATCATTGGTATCTTCCAATCATCATCCCAATCTTCCATGATGTGTCCCACATCTTTCTATGTTACCCTGTATCATGTGGGAAGTCATTCCTAACTTGGGTCCTTCTTCGCTTGGATATACATGTGATGGGACCCTACCTTAAATCACACAACTGGCTTGTATGCTTATACCGCTTGTGGTGTTATCCATTGTGTGCTCTAGATACTTGTCTGAATAACTTTCTTGTAGATGTAGAATGAAATATTATTGTCTAACTGTCTTTCCTTATGCAAAATTATATTTCATCCTTTTTTATAGCACTTTCTCGTTTGACTTATCTAAAAATAGTGGTGATGGGTCCTCTCCTTCCATTGGAAATCCTGTGATCCCCATGACCAACTTGATATTGATGAACACAACTCTGTCTAGATAGAGGTATTCTCCATGGACACAGCTTAATAACATATTCACATATGAATTTATCTCATTTCTCCTACCAAAATGTGGGATTTGTAACAAGTTCAGGATTCCTAACTTCTCTAGTCCTGCTTCCCATGTATTTGGCTCAAATTTCATAAAATATGCCTCTGGATCGATGAATGCCCTCAAATATTTGATTAGGGACAAGTCTAGGAAATTATTCTCATCTGACAGTTTTTCATCTACAAACTTTAGACTCGACACCATACCTAACATGTCTCCTTCAATTATGACTCATGGTGGAATTTCTGGCTCCACAAGCATATACTTTTCTTCCTTATGTAATTTGACTAACTTTGCTGATGGATTCCTTGGTTGCATGTAATCCATTGGAAAGGTGGCCAAACTCGGCCCTGATGTTGATGCTCCTAGATTCTCTGCTTGTACCGGTACTACCGATGGGTTGGTGCATTGTTTCTTTGGTGTTGATGTTGATGTTGATGCCACTATTGCTTTGGGTGGTGCTATAGCTCTCTACAAATATTTTATTCAAACTTTCTTACTCAGCTCTACTATGCATTCACTTGAATCACTATTTTTACTTCTCCTTATGAAATTTCAAGTGACAAAAAAATTCTCCCCTTCAACCCCTCAACTAATTTTTATCACATGTCGCCAATTGTTTCTAAACTTATTCGTTCTTGATCTTACAATCTAATCCACTTTCCTTATAATTAATTTCCTATATTAACACTCCATTAACTTCATATCTCTAGTGGATTATGCATTAGATTTTCCATCCTGTCAAAATATTCTTATCGTTTTCTATTTATTACTACGTGACGCCACTACTTTGGTGTCATGTTAGCTCTTAAATGCATGTTCCATCATGGATGCTATTAAATAATTTTCCCTCTTTCTTCATATGTTTATATCGCAATCCAATCTTCCTTATCACACATGCTTCCTTCCTATTTACTTATTTTCTATGATATTCTCTGGTTTAACTGTTTGAACAATATTTTTATGCTTCCTAACAAATTTCTATCTTTTACCTGATATTTTATTGTTTTTTCTTCTTTTCCCTTTTCTTTCTATAATATTCTATAATACAAGTACTATGGTACACATTCTGCATGCTTAGACTAGTGCGTGGAAGACTGAATACCCCTATACAATTTAAGTTGACTACCGTTAACCAGTCCTTCCACAACTTCTCCATTTAGTTTATCCAACTGAACAACACCTTCTTCTATCAAAAATCTGATCACATAGGGCCCTAACCAATCAATCTGGAACTTCCCTGGGTGCTACAAAAACGTGTTGTCATAGAGTAACACTAACTCTCCCTTTTGGAACTTCTTATGCTTGATGTGTCTATCATGCCAAGATTTCTGGTGCGCTTTCTACAATTATTGATGGAAACCTATGACACAATTATTTTCTTATAATTCCATTAGTTATGACAATATCTTCTCCACCGTGCCATAATATGTAAGTTCTATTAATGCAACAATGCATAGAATCAGAATAATGAATTCCATAGGTGGAACAAATTCTTATCCATATGACAACCTGAATGGATTTTGTCTTGTCAACTTCTTTCTTGTAGTCCTATATGCCCATAGTATTGCTGGTATATTCAAGCCCCAGTAATCCCAAGTTAGATTACAAACTTTTCTCAACACATGTTCCAAGATCAAATTGAAGAATTCTACCATGCCATTTTCCTAAGGGTGATATGGGGTACTCTTTCAATGATGAATTTGAAACTCTTATGTTAATGCAACTGTCTTCCTATTCAGGAAATGAGTTCCCTAATCACTCATAAGTATCCTTGGGCATCCAAACCATGTAACTACATTTTCAAACAAAAATTGAAGAGTTGTCACCGCATTGTAGTCTCTAACTAGTTCTTTCTTGGACTTTCTAGTTAAGTAGTCTATCACAGTAATGATGTATCTACCTCCGCATTTCTTCACTAGTGGGTTAATCGGCCCAACAAAATCCATTTCCCATTTATCAAATGCTTGTAACATTAATTTTGGTACTAACGAAATTTCATATCTCCTGGAAGGTTTCCCAAGTCTCTAAAAAAATCACAACTCTGGCAGAATTCCTTAGCATCTTTGTGAAGGGTAGGATACCATAGTCCTATGTGAAATATTTTGAGATATTTCCTTTAATGCATAGTGACCTCCTGCAACTCCTTGTTGACCAAAATTTGGTCATCTACATTTTCCCACTCCTAGAATAAAATAAAAATTGATATCAGAATATTGTTTTTGAACAAACATACGTTCATGACGTAACCCTCTGTCTCATCTTCATCACACATTTTTTTGATTCAAAATATGACTTCATATGATCAAGATATTCAGGTTTATGTTTAAGAGAAAAATGATGCTTATTCCATGTGGAATAAAGATAATCTTTTGAAAATACATTTAAATTTTTGGGCCCAAGACCCTTATTTTCTTCAATTTTTCATGGGCCAAAGACCCTTGTTTTCTTCTTGAAACTTTAGTGGGTGCATGACCCATGATTTTCTTGGTACAACATGGTGGGTTCATTCCTTATACCTCCCTCACCTCCCCAACCCATAATATTACTTACACCCACCACACTCCTTATTTCCACTTCCCTTTCCCCTCCTTTCTCCTTTCCCAACACTTAGAATTATTTTAAATTTTCATTTCCCTCTCCTTATCCATCTACTCCCCTCACATACTTAACACTCCACTCCACTAGTCTCCACACTTATTTTTTGTTTGGGACTCTTCCGTCATCTCCTCATTAGGTTGGTGAACTCATGGAATCCCTTATCCCCCCACCTCCATCACTCCCCAACCCTCCAACCCATGAACTCAAAAACCCCCCTTTCTTTGTCTCCTTATTTCTCCACCTTACCTCACTTTACATCCCCTTCTTCTTAGTTATCCTAAGTTTCATACATGAAACATTAACCAATGAGAAAACTCTAATTACCAACCGATGAAATTATGACACATGTTAGAAAACTATTTGTTACACATGGAATCCTATGAGGGATAACACATGCTACTTAACTACTAGCAAACATGTGACACATTATTATTGGATGACACATGTCATGCTCATATTGGCATACATGTGGCATATTATTATTGGATGATACATGGCATGATCTTATTGGTTACATGTGGAATATTATTAACATACCAGGTGATGACATGTGGAAACATTTGAGTGGTTGACTCATCATGTTGATTGAGCATGAGGTGGAGGTTGATTGGGTATCTAAAATATTAATTTATTAATCAATTTTCTAATGGAAGGTCAAATATAAAGCTTACATAGTCTTCCATTATTTATTTATTACTATGTCTATATTACACTTTGTATTATAAACTCTCCAAACTAAAATAATACCATTCATGTGGGATAATATTTTTTGGACAAAAGATTGAAATTCTAATAAAGGAGGGATAAATTCAATCCAAGGGAAAATACTGCCCCATCAAACTTAATCAATGGCTGCTGAGAAGCAATTTTGCAGAGGACATAACGTGATCTCCAGGCCAAGAAATCGTGCAAATGTTATACCGTTGGAAAGGTTTTTTGACTAAGAAGATGATGGTACATGTTTCAAGGGATGAAATTGGTGATATCTTTCCCAGAAATTAAAATAACAATCAACTTCTTTTTTGATGGATCTGCTTGACAACTCAACTTCATGGGGTCGTATCATGAGATCCATAGATTTAAATCGTGCCCACGAGGACTCTTTGGAAAACTAATACAATTCAAATCACATATAAATTGGTTTCCATGGTTGAAAAGTTGGACATCCCATCTAGAAAATTAAAACACAGTTCCCCTTTTAAAAGGGAAATTAATTAAAATTTTGAAAATAAAGGTTTATATAAAAAAAAATATTGAAAACACAAAGGGACCCATTTGAAAGATGTGGATGTTAATGATGTGAACTCATTAAAAAAATTAAATGTGGAATTAATTAAGTTAATGTTTTAATAATAATATTGTATGGTAAATTCAAGAAGGGAAAATCTCTAACTACTCAAGTAGTTAGAAAATCTGATTTTTGAAAGGGAAACAAAGGGATTCATCAAGAATTCCATGATTAGAGGGGAAAGGGTAGGATACCAAAAGACTAAGGTACAACCATAAATTTGTATCAAATATTTTGATCAACAAAAATAGATCTCCATCTTCTCCAGTCTTTTTATTCTTCTTCACCATGTATCATAGCTTTATGATTGAGTCTCTGAATTGAGCACAAGGTTGAGTTATTGAGTGTTATTCTTGTATTATTCAAAATAATTTTCTTATACGATCATGGATTATTTACAATCATATATATTATTGTCAGATATTTTGTAATGAAGAACATATCAATCATATATATTACTGTCAGATATTTTGTAATGAAGAACATATCAATCATATATATTACTGTCAGATATTTTGTAATGAAGAACATATTTCATGAATAAAACCCCACGAAGAATTACAGAAGAGGTTGATTTCGATTGTATATTGTAACTTTGAGTTTTGAGTAAAAGGTATTTGAAATTGACCTGTCAAATTCTATTTTTGATCTTAATAGTAATATTATTTTAAAATTATTTGAGATGATCAAATTATTCTCTCCTATTTTTTGATAAGAAGATATATATATTTTTTGTATGTGATTAAGAAGGTTGTATATATTTGATGCCGAGAACAAAGATATTCTAATATTGAAGCCCTCGTCCAATTTTTTTACTGTTAAAAGACTTCGTGTTGCACATAAAGATTAGATCAGGTTATTGAAGAACCATTTTATGTATAAATACAAGAAATAAATATCTAGGTTTTGTTGTATATAATTCTCCCTAATCCAAGATATCACAGATATATCTTTTAGCAAAAGAGGTCGAGTATCACCTCTATAAAACTGTAGGGGGGTTTGTATCCTCATGAGGTTGTTGTTTTGGTCCTAATAGACTCAAACATCAACATTTTTGGCGACTCCACTGGGGAGACATTTATTTTCATGATATTTGAGGCCCTGCCTCAAATCAAATTTAGGAACCAGAGTATCAATGGTTCAATGTTTTGAAAAGAAGATTCAAGATGATTGTTGCTTGTTCTAGATGAACGTGGTTTATAAAAATATTATTGAAATATGTTTCAATGACCTCAAAAAGACCCAAGAAGAAAAAACTATACGGTAGAAGGAACTCTCTGGCAACTCCATTGGAAAGACTCAAAAATCTCAAGAAGACATATATTTTGATTCCTCTGAGGAGTTTATTTCATGTCACGATTCTCCTTTAAATTCTATAACAAGCCCATCAATGGATTTACAAGACTCAACAAAAGGAACAAATTCCCAAAGAAGGAGGCGATTTCATGGAAATCCTTTAAATATACCATAATTGGATTTTCAAATGCTTGATATTTCTATTGAAAAAATTTCTACATAGGGATACTTCAGAAGATGCAGAGTAGCACCTGTTTAATTTCAAAATTATATGTCATGATTTCAATCTCACTGAGGACAATGTTACATGTATATTATTTTTACAAGATCTATGAGGGGATGCTCTTGAATGGTATAGTTCATTACTTCCTAAGTCCATTACCAATTGGGACGTGTTAGAAAATTTGTTTTTAGAAAATTTCATCCCACCAATGCATTCATATATATTTGTTGATGCTTTCAATGTTACTTCCCACCCACCCTTTACCATATGAACACAAGAAAATGAAGTGTCTGACTTGGAAGAAGAGTCTAATCAAATATTGGAATATTTTTCTCAATCAGTTCATATGACTGAAAATGAAAATAAGAATTCTAATTTGCAAGAAGAAGACTTTTTCCTTTCATATACACCATATGAATATTATTCGAGCAATAAATTTGGGAATTAAATTTAGGAGCCTCCACCAAATGCACAAGAATATTCCGTCCTTCCAACATATGATGAAAATCCTAAAGAACATTGGCAACAAGAAAATTGGTGAAAGAAATGAATATTGAGAATGATGATGAGAAATATTTCCATTCCATGAAGGAAGAATTCTTTCAAAACATTGTCAATGAATCAAGAATTTTGGATGCAACTGGAAATGAGGAAAATCATGAAAGTATTCTTGTATTGGAAGTTCCTCATCCAATTGAAGATAGAAGGATTTTTGAGAAACCAATAGTTTATTTCATTGAAACATGGTTCCAAAGCATTGTTAACGAAGAAATTCAATCGTATTCTCAACATATCTAGTTCATTGTTTCTCCAATACACATTGAGAGTTCCCCTTATTCATTGGTACAAGCCCAAATATGTTTCACAATTTTGGATTTCATTCCAAAGATTAGTTGGATGTTTGAATGGCTCCATTGGAAATCTATCTACACTTAAAAGTGCCCCTTTCTTCCAGGTAAGATAGGGTAGGTAGATCATGTATGTACACAATTTTCTTCTTTAGTTAAAGTTTTTCATAATAAGTCAATCATTATATTGAAATAATATTTGAAGATAACTACATGAAAGAATAAAAATTGCAAGAGTTTATCTTGAATATGACTCCATATCCCAATGGAAAAGGCAGTTGGTTTTCATATTTTGGGTTCTCAGTAACTCACAGGGGATCACTGTCCCACAGTTGAAGCCAATTGTTGACCACAATTTGGTCATATACATTTTCCCTCTCGTGGAATAATAATAAAAATTGATATCATAAAAAGAAATTTTTTGAATGATTATAAGTTCATGGCATATCCCTCAATCTTAACTTTGTCACACATTTTTCATATTCAAAATCTGAGTTTGTATGCTCAAGATATCCAGGTTTTCATTCAAAAGGAAAAGGGTGTTTCTTCTATGTGGAATAAATCTAATCTCTTGAAGCTACATTTAAATTTTTGGGCCCAAGACCCTTGTTTTCTTCTTGAAACTTTAGTGGGTGCATGACCCATGATTTTATTGGTACATCATGGCCGGTTCATTCCTTATACCTCCTTCACCTCCCCAACCAGACATATTTCTTACACCCACAACACTCCTTATTTTCACTTCCCTTTCCCCTCCTTTCTCCTTTCCCAACACTTAGAATTATTTTAAATTTTCATTTCCCTCACATTATCCCTACACTCCCATCACATGCTTAACACTCAACTATTATCGACAATGAGTTTTTTTATGGGAATATTCCCTCATCTCCTCATCTGGTTGGTGGACTCACAGACTCTCTTACCCCTTCACCTCGCTCACTCCCCAACCCGTGAACCCAAAAACCCTCATTTATCTATCTCCTTATTTCTCCACCTTATCTCACTTCACGTCCCCTTCTTCTCACTTATCCTAAGTTTCATACATGAAACATAAACCAATGAGAACACTCCAATTACCAATCAATGAAATTATGACACATGTCAGAACACTATTTTTTACACATGGAATCTAATCAGATTACTACACATGGTAGAGTATGAGGGATAAGCCATGGCACTTAACTGTTGGCAGACACATGACACGTTATTATTGGATGACTCATGGCATGATATTATTGTTACATGTGGTATATTATTGACCTACCAAATGATGACATGTGGAGAGATTTGAGTGGGTGACTCATCATTCTTACTAGATATGAGGTGGAGGTCGATTAGGTATCTAAAATATTAATTTATTAATCAATTTTCTAAGGGAAGGTCGAATCTTGGGCTTCCATGGTCTTCCTTTATTTATTTCTTACTAAGTCTATATTACAATTTGTATTATATACTCTCCAAAATAAAATAATCCCATGCATGTGGGGTAATCATTTTTTTTAAAAAGGTTGAAATTATAATAAAGGAGGGAGAAATTCAATCCAAGGGCTAAGATTTCCCCATCAAACTCAATCAACGACTTCTAAGCAACGATTTTGTAGAGGCCATAACTTGAGCTCCAGGTGATGTAATATTGCAAATTTTGTACCGTTGGAAAGTTATTTCAATGAATACGATGATTTTATAGGTTTCAAAGGATGAAATTGGATATACCTTTCCCATAAATTAAAATAATAGTCAGTTTTGGATCCGCTTGACAACTCAACTTCACGGGGCCATATCGTGAGATCCAGATATTGAAATCACACCCAAGAGGACTCGTTGGAAATATAATACGCTGAATATAAAATATAAATTGGTTTAAGTGGTTGAAAATTTGTGCATACCATCCAAAAAAGTAAAACATAGTCACCCTTTTAAAAGGATTGTTTCTTAAAATAAAAGTTTATATAAAAATTTTTATTAAAAACCAAAAGCAACCCATTTTAAAGACGAGGATGTTAATGATGCGAACTCATTAAAAACACTTAAATGTGGAATCAATTAAATCCAATGTTTCAAGAAGAATATTGTACGGGAAATTCAATAAGGGAAAATCCCTAACTACTCAAGTAGTTAGAAAATCTGATTTTTTAAAGGGCAAGAAAGGGCTTCATCAAGGATTCCATGATCAGAGGGGCGGGTTCATAAGATCATAATAATAAGTTACAACCATCAATATGCAAAAAATATTATGATCAACGAAAGGATATCTCCATCTTCTACACTCTTTTTCTTCTTCTACACCATTTCTCGTACCTTTAAGCTTGAGTCTTTGAATTGAGCACAAGGATGAGTTCTTGAGTGTTCTTCTTGTATTCTTCAAAAGAATTTTATTATATGATAATGGAGTATTTACAATCATATATAAGACTGTTAGATATTTTTTAATGAAGAACATATTTTATGAATAAAACTCCACAAAGAATTACTTCG
>SNQJ01S0065182.1:17602-50191 GCA_010110895.2 Picea sitchensis | reverse complement strand
AAGGAAAGTGGGGCCAAGTGACCTAGAAGATGTTTTTAAGGAAGCTACTTGGAGAGTATAAATAAGAGGCAAGGCTCTCTCATTTTAATCACACTTGAGAATATTGAATATCTATAGGTTTATGAGGTAACAAAGTATATCTAAGCTGAATTTCTGAGGGAAGGTGAAGAAAATAAGGCCGAAATGAAAGGAAGGATAAATTCTTTTGATGGTGTTTTCTAAGGTATGTTTTTTTCAGGTCATCTCACCATTTTTGCCATAACTTTTTTTTATATAATGATTAAGACCTTGAAATTGATATGCCATTGAAGAAACATATCCAATTATCTATGGTAAAAAAATCAACTTAGCGTGATACAGATTTTTGACTTGATGAACAATCAGCTCAACATCTCCAAACATTGCTAGTTCTTCAATATTCATGTCCTTGGCAGCTCTCAAACCCAAGACAAGAGCCTCATATTTTGCCACGTTGTTTGTTGTTTCAAATTCCAACTTGCAGGACAGAGATATGGTCTCTTGGGTAAATGAAATAAAAACCACTCCATCACCGGGGCCTTCCCTAGAAGAGGTCCCATCAAAAAAAAAAATCCAAACAGAGGTATTGGGAGGAGGATCTTCACAAAAGGTAATAGGTTGCTTTCTTATTTCAATTGGTGGCTGAGGAACATCAGAGAGCTACAATATATAGGTTCCTAAATGAGTATCAGCTGAGAAAATGGGGTGTTTGATGGGATTGGCTTCATCACTGATAATGTAGGCAAGTTGTGCTTCACTATAAATCCTTCTATGTTCCCCTCCAAACACAGGAATGGTGTCATATGAAATTTCCATATTCAAAGTTCCCCCTAGTATTTTGATCCATGATCTAGACAAGAGAATCCCAAACTTAGGAGGGACATCAGCTACCACTATATCCATGACCACACTCTCCATTGGCAATTAGAACAAGGATATGGCCAGGTATTTAATAACCCTGAGGCATTTCACTTTCCTATAATCGAATTAATACAGTTCATGGTAGGTTTTTGTAGCCTCCAACCCCAGCTCATCCATGACAACTTTTGGCATAAGATTGTGAGATGCTCCTGAATCCAAGAAGAAATTGTTCAACACCTTATCATGAATATTCAGTGATGTATAGAAAGGGGGGGAGGAATCATCTCTATCCTCTACCAAAGGCCCTAGTATGACGGTTGGCTTTTCATCTTGGAGGTTGACTGAGTCTGTGGGATGAGATGAAGGTTCGGGTTGCCACACTTTGGAGAGGCACCTTTTGAAGTCCTCATGCTTGATTAACTCTGACAGAGGCATAGGGATCCTAATCTTTTGAATTTCATGGTCAAATATAAAAGAGGAGGGAGGCTTCAGAATCTCCTTCACTTCTGGGATAGGGATTTTACCCACTGGTGGGGGGTTTTGTGCCTCTTTTTATTTACTGTTGTCTTCCACATCCTTGGAAAGCTTCCCTGCTCTAGTAGGATGATCGGAAAAGTCAAGTTTCCCTTCCTTCCTCTTTGACCTCAGATTATATCTATTTGGATGGTTGTTGGCCTTTTCCTCTTTGCTCAGCTCATTTAGTTGGTTATCCATGAGAGAATCCTCATATGCAAATTGGGTTAAATGAGGAAATGAGGAAGTGTCTCAAAGACAACGAATTTCAATATCAACATCTTCTTCCTCTCCTTCTTCATCAGTAACAAGGTTATTTTGGAGGGGAGCTTGAATTATTTGATCGTCCATGTCCTTGTTTCTTTGATCTCTTTGGATGATCTGAGGGGCATTGTTTGGTCATTTGAAACTACCCCTATTATCATCACTTTGGGGATTCATATAGCTCTGCTTTCCTTTCAGTTTCCACCTTTCCATTTTAGCAGAAAGTGATTTTAGTAGCTTGGTCACTTCATCCATTTGAGTGGGGCAATCAGAGGGATCATTAGTCGAAGCTTCAGACCTACCTTTTATTATGTCTTTATCAGCCTTACTCCTAATCTTGTCAACTACCAATATATTGGATTCTACTTCAAGGGTTGCATCTTGCATATGATCCAAGGAGGTAGCTCTTCTTTCTCTCAACAGGAGACAAAACTCAGGGTCAAAAGCACTAGCATAAGTAATCTTGGCAGAGGTTTATGTAGGATTAATTTTAGTGGGAATATTTTTATACATCTTATTAAATCTCTTTGAGAAATCTGAAACAGATTCCCCCTCTTCTCTCTTGAGTGCCCTGAATTCTATAATATAATAAAGGAAATATTTTTTATCCCCCCAATGTCTTAAGAATGAATCATCTAGAGCATCAATACCATCAAGAGATCTAGGAGGAAAGTCCTTAAACCAACTCCTAGCATCACCATCAAGGCACTGTACAAAAACTCTCATCCACACATCTTCATTTTCGATGCCCTAAGTCTCTGCAAATCTATAAAAGGATGAAAGGTTCTCTTCTGCAGTCACGTCTCCCTCCCCTGTGAACTGGGTCATGTACTTAAGGTATTCTATGGCTGGGAGAGCATCCATAGGCTGAGGTAAAACCAGAGGGGCGTATCTAGCAGCCAATATCTCAGCCATCATGTTCCTAGGAGGATTAGCACCTGCCATTTGGACGTGAACTGGAGGAGAACTGGGAAGAGATGGAGTTGGGGCAGGTACGACTGTAGTTGTGTTTCTAGGAAAAAGAGGAAATGGCTGAGTGTTGGGGTAAAAATCCACAGGGCTCAAGGGAACAGAGGTTTCCCCTTTTGTAAATGCAACAAATCTAATAGGAGGAGGAGTGGTAAAGCCTGGAGTGGTGAAGTCTTCTGAGGTCTTGGGTCTAAACCACTGTACTACTTTAGCGGAAACAAGGGTGTCAAATAGTTTTTTTTCAAATTCGAGACTAGGAGGGGAGAAATCAACAGGAAAACTCCCAAAATTTAAATTTCTTGAAACTCCAACAGACGGTATAATAGGAGAATTAGAAGAAACTACTGGAGTTTTCAAATAAGGATCATGTAACTTACCAGAATCGCCTGCTACAGCAGTTGCAATCCCCTCTTGAGGGGTTTTTCCTTTTCTGATAATTTTCTCTGGGTCATCTTCAAGTGTCGCTAGAGGCAGTTGTGGAGTAGACCTCATGTGTCTGCCTTTCGAACCCACAACTGAAACAGTGGAGTCGCCCGGTAAAAGTTGCAATATTCAATGGTACTGATATTTGATGCACCTTCATAATCAAAACTTCTTTGTCATTCTATCCCAAGGAAATGTCTTCAACTTGTTCCCCGACAATAGCACCAAGAATTTTAACACTGAGAGTCACCCTCAAATTACGAGAGGATAAGCCCAGTACCCATCAGAGTGTTTGGTGGATGTTTCATTTATATGAGTGGAGGTCAAAATGGAGAAAACTCAATACAAGAACGATTTCAACACAGAACTGGACAAGAAATGCACAGGGAAGTGAGGGAAACATTAACTTCAGTCAATAAATTGAGTTTTAGTGTGAGCAGAGAGAAGACTTAGTGAGAGAGGCAAACAAGACTGTTATGGGCATCAGGCTTTCAAGCATCTTGGTGAAGAAAAACTAAGACTCAAGAGTACTCTTGAGCTCAAGATTTAGACATTGAAATATGTCCAATAAACACAGTCACAGCAACATAATAATCAAACCTACATTATCATGCAACTGCAACAACTCGACTGGATCCTCCATGCCCGAGTCATTTAGTGTGAGAGAGAAAAATACAACAAAGAATGCTGACCAAAACTGGTCACAGAGATACTATAATCAAACCTACATTACAATAAAACTATAACCCTCGATTGGATCCTTCACGCCCGAGTGTTTTAGCATAGTTTTTACAAAGAGATGGAAAGAGGTTGACTTCTATTAATGCAAAATTCTCAAATTTGTTACAAAACCAGAGAACAGCTTCTGGCATCAAAATATTACAAAATAGGGAGCTCTGCTCAACCAGTTGATGACCTTAACAAAATATTAAAACTACCTATTTATGCTCAGAATTGTTCATGACCACCAGGAACAGGATCAGGCCCCTGCATTCAAGGATTTCTATCTGCGTCTTCTTCTTCCATACTGTGCATGCAATATTCTGTCAGATGCTAGCTCGTATCAGTATGGGTTTGCAGGAAAATCTTTCCACAAGGGAACTTTGGGCTGACAGTCTACCTCTACGGCCATTCCTTCCATACTTTCCATTTATGGGGTGAGACGAGGTTTCAACCACCACTCCTCTTTCATTTACTGATCACTTATCAGGATTGGGACAAGGCTCAATGCCTAGGGAGTTATCATGTGTTGTTAGTGGCTCTTTGAGTCAACCTAGCTCTTTGAGACCTTGACGGTATCACTTTGCAACTAACACGGGCATCCTCGGCCCTTGGTGCAGGTCTCATGAAATCCACAAACCTTTACTTCGTGCTCCAAAATCTTATGGTGCTAGCTTCCTCTCCATTGTCCCTTCCTACATGCGACCTCAGGCCATGACCCGGTGCTTATATCCAAAGACGCTTTGGGACTTCTCTTTTTGGGGATTTTCATACCACTTGAATACAGATTTCCCGATGCTTGAAATGAAGAAATTGCCTTACTCAGATCGACGATCAGATTTTCTTTGCATTCGACAACTACGATTTTCTTCCTCGAAACCCCAAATCACCAACTTCATGCGATGGGCGCTAATCTTTCTTCCTGGACACACCTCCCACATGACCTCGGGTTGTGACCCTGGGCCTAATTCCTGAGTGCTTTGCAACTTTGCGCTTCACGAAACTTTCGCTTTGCTCCATACGCATCCTCCAAATTGTGAATCTGAGAATCCCTTTATCTGTTGCCATGTGCCCATCTAGATCTGATGGTCCAGAACCATTTCTCACTTCGTGCTTTGTGAAGTTTTCCCTCTTCTCATTTTGAAACCC
This sequence comes from Picea sitchensis, assembly GCA_010110895.2. Classification (NCBI taxonomy): domain Eukaryota; kingdom Viridiplantae; phylum Streptophyta; class Pinopsida; order Pinales; family Pinaceae; genus Picea; species Picea sitchensis. The sequence goes on along the minus strand of SNQJ01S0065182.1, from coordinate 45,274 downwards.
CTGAAGCTCATTTCCATGAACCCTCGGATCGGCTGCCACCTGTCCCCTTAAGATCTACGGTCCAGATGTACTTCACACTTCGAACTTCATGAACTTTGTGCATTTCTCAATTGGAAAATCCCATAGTGACTTTCCCCGCAGTTCATATCTAGTGTCGCGTGTCGCTTTAATCGATGGCTCATGCTTGCTTTGGGTTTCGGGACTTCGAACCTTTGGATGAATAATTCTTACAATATTTCGAAGTCCCAATTTCCAAAATGTTTCCCTACCGCTGATCTCTCCCTAATGAGATCCGACGGCCTAGACTTAACCATTTCTTGATCTTTGACTTCAGGATTTTTGGCACTTCAGGACCTTTGAGAGTTTAGAACTTCAGGACCGGAGAAATCCAAAGGGAGAAACACCCATAATTTCATAACCCGAAATCTGAAATAGATCATGCCTGTCTGTTAAGGAAGGACACGCGACATTTGATCTTCAACTTCGGACCTCTATCTGACATTAAATTCTATGCAACTTTATAATCCTGGTCACCTGAGGGCCACAAATCTGAACTTCGAATGGAATCTCCTCCATTGAAAATTGAACTTGCTCGCTCACTTGATTCGAGTCCATATCAGACCGGTCCAAGTGTTGCGCTTTGTGCTCATGGTTGCGGCCTGTGTAAATAAATACTTGGATGAATGACTAAGGGCTCGGGAAAACAAAAGGATCAATGACAGAGGTAAAGGAGATGGGTGTTCAATCTTAGGAAAAAATAGAGAGCTTCGGGCTGAGACTTTTTCAGGTAGGTCAACAAGGGAAAACAGGTAGCTTAAACAAAAGGGGCGAACAAATGACTTTGTCAGCTAAAGGGAAAACTTAAAGACATGGCCTACAAAAGAGAGAGAGAGAGAGAGAGGGAAAGGGTATAGACTCAGGTATTATCGACACACACTTATGGCCCTTAACAACCTTATGTGATAACAAATTCAATCCTTAACTAGGGATTGATCAGTGTCTAGAAATTATTTCCTAAAACATGCTCAAAATAGAGATTTGAAAGAAATCAAATAGGTCTTTTTTGTCAATGGATATGGTAGGGAATATGGGGGTTGTTATGATTTTCTAGAGGAAATCTATAACTCTAAACAATTATGTTTTCATTGATTCAGGAATCTAGACCAAGTTATTCTTCAAGGATTTGAGTGAGACTATCTTTGTTATTAATTGTTATAGTCCTTACAAGGACAGATGGATTTTTTGGGATTCCTTTTTTAATATCCAATAGAACAAAGAAGATAAGGTGATCATTGAAGGTGACCTAAATTCACTACTTCTTCGGATGAGATTTAGGGTCACATTGAAAGAGATGAAGTGAAGCTAGATAATCGAAGCACAATATAGAGGTCTCAGGTTTTATAAATGTTGAACCCACAAAGCTAGTTCCTATGTGGAGAAACAACAGGGGTGGAATAGAAGGTGTAGATAAGAGGTTGGATATATTCTTAGTATTGGAAAGTATTATGTTTGAGGTAGGCATAATTATATATTGGGTGATTCTTGTAGGTTTCTCTGATCATTTGTGCAATTATTCTGCAAATAGATAGACAAAATGACAAGCCTCCTAGCCCATGTAAATTTAATCCTTTGTCTCTAAATATGTAGAGTACATGAATGTTCTTAAAAAAAAGTGGATCTCCAGTTCATCTGTTCTCTCAAAAAATTAAAGAAGGCAACACTTGATTGGATCTCCAAAAAAGAGAAGAGATGGTTAATTATTTGAAGTTTGTAGAAAAGGACATATTGGATCTCTTTGAAAGGAATGTATCATGAATTTTCAATGAGGATATGATAAAATTATATAGTTGGAAAGTAAAAAACATAGGATTGTGGCTTGGAGGAAAGAGGAATGGTGAATTGAAAGTGGAGCTATCTAGATTGAGAAGAGTGATGAAAACACATTTTTTTCATAATTTTGCAAACCATATGATCAGGGGATCAAATTTTGCTCAAATTTCAAAGTGCTCGGAATGCGACGAAAACAGTTCCATTGCGTCCGTATCGTCTTCCTGATTCCGGTGGTATATTTACTTTGTCAAACGGAGTCCGTATGGAGAAGATATCGTGATCTTTTCGTTAAGCCAAACAGGCAAAAAAAAACTGATGATGACTGTACCTGTCCGTACAGTCCATATGGTCTAACATGGCAGGTTCGTACAGTCCGTATGATGATGTGTCCGGTGGATGATGTGGCAAGCATTCATTGGTTAGCAGTTGGCGAATCATGGAGTGACACGTGTCCTTGGGTGGCGAAAGATGTGAGGACACGTGGCCCAATCTGTGGGCGCCACGTGTCACTCGGTTATTGGTTGGTTGATTGATGTGTAAAAGGTATGGTAGAGTCCGTGGGGTTCGACCCCCGGACCTCCCCCACTATACAACGCTTTAACAAACCTCTGCTAACCAACATGTTGCCCATTGTTGCTTGTTATGAATATGGGTCATATTGTATTTAAGTTTCATTATGTATTGTTTTGGCGGGGGGTCGGGCCAGGGCTTAGCCCCGACCCGCGGTCCTTTGTACCATACATACGACCATGCCACATATAGTTTGACCCCGACCATTGGCCCGTGGGTTATGTTGTAAGCCACGGTTACATTGTAACTCATATGACCCCGACCTGGAGCGCGGAGGTTGGTTACACGGTTTTACAACGGATAAACCACTTTTTAGCCATGCACGCGGTCATATGCGCCATACGCCCAAGTGTCGAGGCGGTTAGGGGCTGGAGCACCCTTAACCATTCTACGGTTTTCACCATTGGCACGGTTGCGCCCGGTGCTGGGTTTTTGCGCTTAAATGAGCGTGTGAGCTAGGTTCAATTCAGAAGGGTGCGAATTGTAGAACCAGAGACAGCAATCTTGAACAGGGAGACTTCCAGGAGGCCTAACTTCCTCGTTTTTCGACCGATTGAGGTGCCGAAAGAGACCAGACAGGGGTTTTGGAACGCTTTGAAGCCATTGGAGCAGTTGGTTTGTCATTTTGAGCATTGTAAGACATGTTTTTGAGCACTTTTTGAGCAATTAATAATAATGATCCATTGGAAGCTGGACAAGGAGATGTAGCCCATAAGAGGGGTGAACTCCTTTATCAATTGTTGTGCTTATGTGTTTATGTTCATTGATTATGTTGTTGTCTATGTATAATTTGCATAATTAATCCTTTAATTTATGTGTTGCAAACTGATCCTTTTGCTTTAAACACATAACATTCACTTGTAATAAGTTTTCAAGTTTTTCAAGTCTTCTTCATTTTTAGATCACCACAAAAAATAGATTAACACAATTTGGGAGATGAAGAACTCTAAGTTTCACAAGGTACATACATTTTACAAAATAAAATAAAAAATAGGATTTGCACATTTCGAGAATATATACAAAGACCTAGACTGAGAAAATATAGTAGAAATCCTAAAGATTGCATCCTAGTTTCCTAGATTTGTCACTAATGAAAATAACCAAATATCAATGGGGGAGATCACACGAGAAAAATTATAAACTATTTTGATGTCCTTCGAAAAAGACAAAATCCTAGGGTCGAATGGGTGTGTGGTTGATTTCTTTATTGGTTTTTATGAGTTATTGGAGAGGGATTTGATTAAAGTGATTGAGGAGGTTAAAAGTTATGGAAAGGATTCAAGTTCCCTAAGTGCAACATTCTTGGCATTAATCCCAAAAAATGACAAGACATAATTATTTGATGAATTTAGTCTTATTTCCATATGCAATTGTTTGCATAAACTTATCTCAAAGATCCTAGATATCGGGGTCAAAAGGATCTTCTCAAATGCTATATTGCTCAAGAAATTTTATTTTTTGGTCGATAAGAAAATCTATCAGGTAATTAGGGCTACACAAGAAGGTATCCATTTGATCAAAATTAAAAATATCATTTCACCTATCTTTGAACTAGATTTTTCAAAAGAATAGACTAGATGAGTTGGTTGATCCTAAGACTTTTTCTTCTCCAAGTAGGTTTCAATTTCCCTATGGTGAGGTGGATAATGGGATGTGTCTCTTCAATATCCTTTGTTCTTCTTATCCATGGCTCAACTACAAAAAATTTCTAGCCTTCATGAGGTCTTCACCAAGATTTTTCGTTATCTCCATTGATATCCCTTTTGATAATAGGAGGCCTTGGTAGGGACAATGGGGGGGGAGGGGAGATAGTATTATTCCAAGGATCAAGATAGGTCATTATTTATAATTCACCCATATTTTGTTTGTTGATAAAGTTTGATTATTTATAAATGGGGGTTTTAGATAATTTTCCAAGTTGAAGGAAATTTTATGTTTGTGTGGAAAAGAAACAAGAATGGAAATAAATATGCCAAATTCAATTGTTTGTTATAATGGTTTGGAGGCAGGGGGTGGAAAGTGAAGGGGGGACTATATGTGATCCCAAAAGGAACTTCCTATTTAAGTTTTCATGGGGACTTGGGAATGTAACAAACAACTTTATCGAGGCCTACGCCTTGTGGAAAAGTCTCAAGCCTGCTAAGGCCAATGGTATCTAAAAGATCATTATTATGGGAGACTCCATGATTGTGATCCGAGCAATAATCAATTGATCGATCCTAGAGACCAAATCCCTCCCTAGAGTGTTATCGTGCACCATAAATATTCTCGATGATTTTGAATATAAATCCTTCCATATTTTTTGTGTGCACAATTTCGTTGTAGAAGAGTTTGCTAAGCATGGCACCACCTTGGCTGAAGGTGTCATTGAAGTCAATGGAGTTTTGGATTTCATCCACTCATATTAGTTAATGGGTTTTGATCAATTATTAATTAATGGGAGGAATATGGAGTTTTGGATAGCATAAATTTATAGTCGTCCTTCCTTCAATACTCTCCTCTTAATTAATAGTTTCATTATTGTAAACTGGTGTGACCTCCACTATCTTGAGTTGATGGTTGGTATTTAGGTTTTCATTCATCAAGGTTATCCTCAGTGTGGTTTGTTTCGACCTTAGTGCATGGTGGAGATCATCGTCAATAGTCTGGGATTATTGTGGTACATTTGCTCATCGTGGACCATCCTTTATCAGTTTTTCTAGTTAAATCCCCACAATTTACTTCTAGAATGTTGGTGTAATTTGTTTGATTATAATTGTGTAATTCCTCCTCGGTTTGTCGAGTCTCCTTTTACTTGGGTTAATTTCAAAATTGGGTTGTTTCCTATGGTTGTTTTCTTCTGAAGCCCATTTTCCATGGATAATAAAATCAAAGGTGGTTCCAGTCCTTGTATTTTTTTCCAAGGAAGTTCCCCCTTTTGGCTTTGTTTTCCATGTTATCTACTTTCCTGGGGTGAATGTTTGTGTTGCTCGGCAATCTAAGAAGTTGAATTTGGTTTTTTACCCTATATTGATTGTCAATAACTAGGAAAGTCTCAATATATTTAGGAATTCAGGTCTTGGAAATGATTCACTCCCCTCTTATGAAATTCCTTTTTATGAGTGTAAGCCCCCTCTAATCTGGCACATGAACCTTGAGTCAATCGAGTTTTGGTATGGTAGAAATTACATAGTTTCAAAGGACTCTGTAGTTCTTTCCTTTTTAGTCATTTGTCCTACTCCCTGGGAGGAGTATCTGGATTTTATGGTTCCCCTCACAATTAGTTTCGATGATGGGATTGTTGGTTCCCTATGGTCATTTCCTACAAGTAACTTCTTTACTCATTCTTGGAAATTCAACAGTGACTGCAATTTGGGTGTGGGGTCCGGATATATCAATAATTGGGGTCTCTTTTTTGGCATAGTAATAGAGCCCTCCTAGACAAAGTTTCATCAAATATTAAGGTGGAATGAAGACATCACTTAAGAAAATCGATCAACCATTCAGCAGTTAACAGTTAATAGTTAAACTTGGAAATTTGTAACAACTCCTTACCTAGAGAATCGAAAGCATGGAAGCAGAGTGTCAATGTTTAATAAATTTGTTTATGATACAGCCTATACTATATTTATCTACTAACCAAGTTTTTGTATCCACTCATCAAGGAAACTCAGGGGATGGTTAAGGGAACTATGAAGCTGCTCCTATGGAGGTAGGAGAAGAATCCTCGCTACAGAGTGGAGGGTAGGGGATTCAGGATAATGTCTCATATAACAAGATATGTGCTTTAGAATAGTTTTTTTTTTAGGTCAATTTGTAAAAAAATATTGTAGTCATTTCATGAGAACTTCTCTCATAAGGACACATTTGGAATTTTGGCCAGAAAACGAGCTCGATCTCTCGGCTCTATTCCCAATTTTGTATCAGGATTTTTTTGATATAATTGCTCGCCCTGGAGTAGCCAAATTTATATAATTTATAGTTCAGTTTCTTCTTCTTTTTTAATAATGTTTTGGCAGCAGATATTGTTCAAATATTACTAGTGGACTTTTTAGTCAAAGAGATAAACTTCTAGGAAGGATTTAAATATCTAGGATTTTAGTTAAAACCTAATGGGTATGGAAAGAGGGATTGAGATTGGTTAATAGAGATAATAGAAGCTTGAATAAATCATTGGTGTAATAGATGTATATCAATTGGTGGTTGGTTGATTATGGGTAAATCTATGTTGGGGGTTATTCCAGTATTTTGGCATTCACTAACATTTATCCACAAAGGTGTTTTAGAGGTTAGTAGGAAGTTTTGTATAAATTTTCTATGGTCTAGAAAATGTAGAAATGACTACATCCCATTAGTTAAATGGAAGACAATTGCAATGGAAAAGGAATATGGGGGTTGGGGTCTAAAGGTCCTTTATCCTTTGTCTTTAGCAACAAAGGATATTTATAAGGTATTGACAAAAAGGGGATTGTGGAGAGATATCGTAGAATAAAAATGCATTACTTTGGGTTCCTTTCAAGACTGTTATCCCCCCATTTCTAGGGATAAATAAGGAGATGATGTATCAAAGCCCGCAAGTTGCATACATGGAGTACCGAGAGGTAGATGAGCAGGTGGATCCTATTCACCCACCACACATCACCATTTGATTGATGGCAACAGCATCCACCACACTAGTTTGGCCCACAGAGGACAACATGACTTGCTTCATGAGGTAACAAGTCTGGTGTCATGGTAAGTATCATTTTAATATTTGAAGCATGTGAACATGTTCCAAAGGGTCCTTTCTTGATTTTAAAAATGTTTTCTTGGAAAGTATGCCTTTTGCCTCATTTCTCCTTGGTGGTTGACATTTTGTCCTAGTAAGTGGGTTACCCTCGGGAAAAGGATTCCTACTAGGGGGTAACCTTGAAGGGTTATTGTACCGTTCCCACACATAATTATCACTTTCCATAATTCCTCCCATTCCTCATCTTTTGGGTTTTCGGGTATATTGACCCAAGAAGGGCTTGACCTTACTTCATGGGAAGAAGGGGTTGAATGCCCAAAGGCTTGTAGCTGGAAAAAGATAAAAGCCAAATATTAATTCTCCAAATGCTTTCCCTAATAGAAATGAGATCAATGAAATGATTCTCCATAAAAATTCAAGGACCTATAAGATGAAACACATAAATAAATGTCCTTCTTGTTGAGTAAATGCATTGTGGTGTCTTTTAATTTCCTTTCACATGGCACTCAATGTGTTCTAGCCTTAAGTGGAATTATGATACTCTTTACTTTCCCTTGCATATAGTACTCAATGTTCATACCTTAATCAAATTAATGGCAAATAAAAGGGCTTGGAAAAATGTCGTATTGAAAACGAGAATGTAGCACACCCTCTATAAAGGCACCCATAAATGAGACAATATGAGCCCTTGTATGTCAAAAAACCCCATGCCTAGAAGTCACACCCCATCCACCTCATACTCTTTACATGACTTAGAGAGGGTCCTCTTGGGAAACACTCCTTGACTTGGGAAATGATCTACCCAATATGGCACTTTGACAACCCTCCCATAATTAAATTTGGCAAGTTGTATAAGGTCTTTGAGCATTTGTTTATTTTGAAAAGGGGGGATTTGATTCACATGTATGGGTGGTTATTTTATTAAATATGGATTATTTGGCATGATACTTGTGACTTGTGGACCCTTGGAGGGCATACTTTTTTGTCTCTGCAGGTCCTTTCTAGGTGAATTCTTATCATGAAGGAACAAGGTTGCTTGGACCTTCATTGGGGCATGAATCCCATGGGTTGGATGATGTGCCCCCTCTCCTTGGACACATGGGAGGTGGAACATTTCCTTTGGAGGCACTTGAATACCATGAGGTGATCACTTTCCAGCCCCTAGCATCCTAATATTGGCCTTTGGAGGCCTAAGATGTCATATCCTTAGCCCTAGACGTCACATGGGCTTAGGGTTTTTTATCGGGTTCTCATGGTTGATGGTGATGTGGCTTGTTTTGATGGAGAGAGAGACACTTGAAATGCACTAGATCACTTGGTGTCATGGCACATGGCTTTTGGAAGCTCAACATTCTTCATCAAAAGCCAAAATGTCTCCCTTGGAGGCCTAGTGTCACCCTTTAGGGCATGACATCACTCCTAAAAGGGATTTTACTTTATGCATTTTCTAATTTAAGTTGTAAAATACAAATAGGGAGGTCAACCTATCTAATTTGATGTTGACTTTTCAAAAAGTGGACAAATTGGTTTTTAGTGACCTTGTATAAATAAAGGTCACTTTCATTTTCATTTTGACATAACTCACTTGAGAATTACATATTTGTTGGATGAAATTTTCACCCTACTTGGGCAATGCGCAATATCTTTTTTTGATGCTTTGTGGATGTTAATATTTGTCTATTGTAGGAATAAGCTAGGCTCTATCTCTTGGTTTCTTTTTTCTTGCTATTGTGGTGGAATATTCTTTGTAAAATAGGGTTCATCTTGCTATCTCTTGAACTATGATGCAGGAGCATCCACACTTCGTCAAGCGAGTCAGCGCGAGGAGAAAGAAGAGACAGCTGGACAAGCCAGCAAACTTCAATTTTGAATTCTACCTTGGTATTGTTGCGTCGCCATTTAAATGAAGGCATTCAAAGCCGGGCGCACTTGTATTATATTATAGATAGGAAGGCATTTAATAGTTTTAATGTTGTTAGATAGGAATTAACTGTAGATTAGACAGTTTTACTTTCGAGAGGGAAAACGGAATATAGGTACTTTCGAGAGGGAAAACGGAATATAGGCACCCTCCTTGTATCATTGTATTATCATTCCTCATTCATATAGGAAGAAGAAAAAAGCGTATAACTTAGGAAGAACACCCATGTACAAGAATTTGAATTAATAGAAGAGACTTTGATTCAATTCCATGGTCAGTGGTTTGTTTTCCTGTGTTGTTGATATTATGTTGTTGCATACTTGTTTCTTTTTATGCCTTCTTCTATATGTTGCATATGTTAATAGATGGCGGTGTTTGAAACCCGAGAGAATGAGTGGTGGTTGCGTTTCAATCGCTCGCTTTGAGCTGTGAGATTCCTCGCATAGAGTGCAAACACCCTCCCGCATAGAGTGCATCGAGGTTTCATATAAACTTCATTCTCGGGCCACCCAAGTCGAATTGCTACTCGTGGTTGAAAGTGTGGAAAGTGCGCCAGAAGTTGGAAATCTCAAAGAAGAATCAGGGAAAGAAAAAGAACGGGCGGCTACTGCCGCTAAGTGAGTGCACATAGTCTGGGAGAACTCAACACTTTGAGAATTGTCGGAGTTCGAAGGAGGCTTAAAATGCAATCTCCGGAGGAGAAAGAGGGACCAAGCTCAGAAGGGATAGTTACATGGGGAAGACTTTGGGAACAGACCCAAGAGGAGCGTGAACAGAATCGAGCCTTGGGAGCAGGAAGAGTTCTCAAGAGGAAGAGAATCGACGACTTGAAATCCCTGTGAAGGTTTGTGAAACCCTGAGGATCATCAGATCAAGGAGAAGCTACGCGGGAGTTAACCCGTAAGCGCAGGCGAGGAGGATTAAAGTCCATTGGACTTCGGAGATTCGGCGTTCAGCGTTCGATGAGGTGAGTTGCATGCCCGTCAAAATCACGAATAGCGATTTCCCGAGTCAATAGGGACCGTCGATTTTGACAAGGACAGGTGGCACGAATCCGGCGAGTCGGGGTTTCGGTATTCGGGGTTTTCAAATACAAAGGACCCAGACAGTTGAAATTGCAATTCCGCGATCCCCGATCGCACGAGTGGAGGAGTGACGTGGCAAAGTGGGACCATAAGAACTGGTGGAGTACAGGTGTCATCGGAGTTCGGGGTTCGGCGTTTTGCAGTGTAAGTGAACCATAGCATCACCATTGTCGATTTCCCGATAGGGAAATCCCCGATGCGCGAAAGCGTTGACTGTTGACTATCGGGGTTCGGGGGTTGGAGTTGTAGGTGAATCGTGTTCGCGTGAACCGCGAATCCCCGAATCGCGATCTCCCGAGTTCCGAAGGGGAGATCGCCGAAGGATTTTACTGTGGGTAATTCTAGAGGGGAGTTGGAAGAGCTTGTAACTCTTCGGGCCTGGGTTGAGAGAAGGTCCTGGTGGAAGTGGCTGCTCGCGGAGGGGCAGGTTGCGATCAAACTAGGTAAGGAATCTATGCTATTGTGTCATTTCTTCTTGGTTGTAAGATTAATTTGTTAAACTCTTGGAGGAGTATAAGGGAATACACCATCCACCAAGATCTATCACTATTTTCATTGAATAAGTTATTTTTCAAAGGTTGCTACAAGGATTAAACAGGCTTACACCCTTGTAGATTTACTTTAGTAGGTTGTGTTTTCTCTAGGGAGTAAAATGGATTACACCCCTAGAGAAGTAGAAAACCCTATCTCTTACACAAGATAATATATTAACCCAATTTATAAGGAACTAATCTACTTGCATTGGAGATTGTATATTCAAGCATTGGTATACTTGAATTTACGAGATATTGCAATTGTTCAAGTTGGATCTATTTCTATATGTTATAGGCTTTCTTATGCCCTAGGGGCATCTTGATTGGCCAAGTAGTTCTTATTGTTTTTATAAAATTGTGCTACAGCCATTATGTATACAGAAAACTCATCTTTAACTCTTGGTTTACTCACTATTCTACCACTAAAAATTGCTTGCAAGCTTCCATATTAAATCTATTTGTTATTGGCTATCTTTTGGGTGGATTGTTTGTTGATTTTGGTGGCTAGAATTTGATACTGTAGAAATTGTTTTCTACATACATTAGGCTGTTATATAACTTGATGATAACATCACTTAAAATCCCCCTAAACACCACCAAAGTATTGCTTTAACCATTGGAAGTTTGAATAGTCATTGATAGCTTTATTTATGATATGTTGTACTAGATTTTGGATGGTTAAATTAGCATCTATTGACATCATTTATTGTTGATATATATATTTCCATACTACTGCAATTTTGGGATATCAAGGTTTCGTGTTGATTCCCCATTTATCTCGGGCTTGGTTTATCATCATTTGTCTTGTTCCAGGCAAGGATAACCTTATTTTGCAGGCATCCAACACTTGGAAACCATTCACCCTTTTACAAGACTCTCTCTCAAGCCTTTCTTCATATTTGAACTTGACCTATAGGGGTATTCACTTATCATCATTTCCATTTCCATATCATTCCCCCTAGTTTCATTGGGATTCCCCCCTTCTGGTGATTTCATCATCACAAAAGCAAGTGGAGTGTCTATATAAGGTGACAGTGGGTAGGTACTCCCATAGTTGTCACAGTTCTATGTATTGGGTTGGGATTTTCCTAAGCTACAGATAGTGCAATAACATTTTGATGTTATTTCCAGGGAGGTTTTTGAATCCTTTTCTGAGTCCTAACAACACTTGGCAAGCTATCTTGAAGTGTTCTCATATTTTTCCTTGCGACTCCACCTGAGGGAAGTTCCATATCCCCCTCTTGATGAAATTTCTAAGATCATCTGGAAAATACACAACTTAAGAACCCACTTTTACCCAAATCCCTTCCACAAGGAAGATTCAAGCCTTCCAAGGTTTACCAAAGAAGGCCTCCTCATAATTCTCCCATTGTCAAAAACCTTGTTCCAAGGTAATATTCCCCTCGCTCCAATGGCTCATTATTGGCTTGGTAACATTTACAAATAATTGAAACTAGCCACCATTGTTGGTTATCCCAACACCATGCCTAAAGAGTCTCATAAATGGTTTCCAAAGTTCACCAAGAACAATGTTATCACACCAAAATATCATCTTGAAGTTACTGGTGTGGTTATGGAAGACAACGGTATCAAACATGAATATGTTGTGATGAAGCTATTAGTTATGTCTCTTGAAGATGATGCTAGAAAGTGTTACAAAGGATTTCCCAGTAACCACTTGGCATCCTATGAATATTTCGCTAAGTTGTTCAAGGAAATATGGACAAAAATGAAGGATAGTGGAAGGTTATTGATACAATTCAATCAAGTCAAAATAAAATGAAATGAAACAATGAAGAATTTTGACACAAGATTTTACATATTACGCAGTCAAATCCCAAAGGATGCACGTCCATCAGATGCATATACTCTCCTCCTTTACTTGAATTCTTTTGAAGGACAATTCAGTTTTATTTTTAGGGAAAGGATGCCTGAAAGTCTAGCAAAATCCAGAAAATGCAGTGCTCAAATTAAAGAACATCTCATCAGCTCAAAGATTGAGCTATTTTAGTTTCCTCGTACAATATGGAACCAAATACGAAGAGCTTAGCCACTGCAGTACAAGATCCAATTGCGCTCATAACTCAAAAGTTGGATCAATTGAATAGTCGGTTTGTTCATACTCATATCAGATCATGAACAGGTTGACAACCTTGGAGAGGTATCATCACTCCTCAAAACCTAAATTTTTCAAACAATCAAATGCAATATGGAAACCAAGGCCAAGGCACCTGACACATTGGATCTAGTTGGGATGGTCAACTTGGAATCATTTCCATGGTGTTTTCATTGCCAACAACCTCATTCGGAGGATGAGTTCCCAAGAAAGACAAAAGAAGAATATCCAAGTGTCATGGACAGATTGAACTTCATTGATATTTCTATTGTCTAGGATGATGAATGCATTGATGTCATTGAATAATAGCTTGCATAACTCAAGAAAAGGACAGCGAGACGAACTCGTGTGCAAATTTTGAATCAAATGGATGGATATCTAAAGGAAAAGTTGACGAAAAAGGATATCTTGACTTATGCTAGGAGGAACAAAGTGCCACTTATGGCCAAGAAGGATGTTCCTCTGACAACTTCAGTTAAAAAGGACAGTCCCCCACCACCTCCAACTAGCAAGGAAGTTCTTCCACCTCCTCCACCACCAGTGCATGAATTGCTTCCAAAGCCTACACCAACAAATGAAGAGATCCATCTAAACATAGATGTACCAGGCATGATGGGGAGAATGAACATGTCAGTACATGTGATAGAGATGTGTAATATTGAGAAGTTTTGAAGGCATTGAAGGTACAAGTTGAAGCGGGATATCCTTCGGTCATCATAAACACTATGTATCATGGAAGATAAGGAGAAGACAACCTTCCTTTCTACCTTTCTCTAGGAATAAATGGTCTCTATTTGAATAACTACATGCTAGACTTCAGAGCCTCTGCAAATGTGATTTCCTTAAAATTTATGAAACAATTGGGTTTGTAGACAACTCATCCTTATGGAAATTTTTGTGGCATTGATTCAAGAAAGGGGAAAGTGTATGGTCTCATAGAATATGTGGAGGTATACCTATAGGACGTCCCTCATATTAGCCTCACTATGAAAATATTTTTGATTGATGTTCGGGATGCTTGGGGTATTCTCTTTTCAAGAAGTTGGTCTGCTACCCTTGGTGGTTTCCTGAGTAAGGATATCACTCATGCACATATTCCTATGGGGGATGGAACTTTTGAGATTTTATATAATCATCATGTGCTCAAGAAACATGTAATAGATCAAAACCATATTGATTATCATAGTGATTGTGAGTATGATGTGCATCCCTACATTATTGAGTATGATCCTCAGTATTTTCCTTTTGCACAATAGGATTGTATTGACACTTTTCTTCCAAAAACTGACAAATACACAGAAGTTCTTACAAAATATCAAGGAAGGGATCCAGGTTCCTTTAAAATACTCAAGAAGGATGAACAGTGAGAAAAGGATATTAAATGCATGGTCAAGGAAAAACCACCTTCACAAACTTACATTAAAAACATACCTTATGTTAATTTCAATGAAGGAATCATTGCACGCATGTGAAATAAGACGAAGGGAAAGCCAAAGTACAATAAGAAGAGTGAAGTTTTAAGGCTTGGACCCTACATCATCAACAAGAAATCAGAGAAGGGTACTTATTACTTATCTTCCATGGACAAGAGGAAGATGGAATTACCAGTTGATGGGTCTATCCTCCATCCCTACATCAACATAACCTTACTTCTTCAGGGCCTAGGGCCTGGGAAAGTAGGTAGGTCATCTTGTTTTCTTCCATTTGTGTCAATAAATTAGATACACTTCCACACTAAACCTAGCAGAAGAGAAGAAGAATTTAATCAAGAACGTAAATGACAAAGTAATCACACAGTACACAAATATTTTACCCTGGAAACCCAAACCATGAAAACCAACATTCCTTGAGCGTTTTTCTCTCTTTTTATCTTATTCAATCTGAATAAAAGGTTACATTTATAACCTTGGTCCACACCTAATACACAATCAACATTATACGCTCTTATCTGTGCAAGAACAACCCTATAGCCAATATGGCTTACATCTGCATGACCAACAACCTATAAATTACAGACTCTTGATGATTAGCCATTCGTCATATAAAGATTCAAGATTAGCCTTTACGGCCTTACAACACGCCTCTTTATAGGATCTACAGTAGGAAAAACCCTAAAGACATGGCACCCAAAAATGGTTACAGATCCATGCAGATCATTGGCTACAAATCTCGTGAATCTCAGGATTATGTTATAGTTTACTCCAAGTCAGATTACCAGTCGTCCTTCATTTGGTATTCATTCAGTCACCACATGCCTGCCTATTGACCTCTTGTCGGTGACCTCTTCGACTTGTTTTCGATGCCTTTACCATGTCGAACATCCTCAACCTTTGACTTCAACTTTACCCGATCGACTAACTTTGACCTTCGACTTGTTGTCGATCCACCTCGACTTTGACCGTCACTCAATCCACCTTGAATAGACTTTCACTACAAATAATATAACAACAAAACATTCTCCCACTTGTTTTCTTCTTTGATGAAACCAGAAGATTCCTAAAGTTTCAATCACAGACCCAAGGTAGAAATGCCCATTGCCTCTCTACACCAAGAGAACTTCATAGTACTCATAGACTTGGTCAATGAGTCTGCTATATTTTTCAAAATGTCTACTTTCTCTAGAAGAACCTTATTACTTTCCACCATATCTCTTACAAAATGGTATTATACATCAATGTGCTTAGTCTTCGAATGATAAGCAGGGTTCTTTGCCAAAAATATTTCCCTTTGACTGTCACAACTTATCTTCATAACTCTATGCTCAAACCCAATTCCTGAACATAGCCTTTGCAACCATATTGCTTCTTTTCTTCCATGAGTGGCTACCATATATTCATCTTCTGTTGTTAACAAGGCTATGACTTATTGTCTCTTACTCATTCAGCTTATTGCTCCACCGAACATCTTGAAGACATATCCGCTAGTCGACCTTCGTCGATCTAGATCTCCATCCCAATTAGCATCGACAAATCCATGTACATTTAATTTACCACTATCACCTCCAGATTTTCCTTGGTAGTATATAGCATAGTCCTTCATTCCACAGAAATACATGAATACTCTCTTGACAGATGTCTAGTGCTCCTTTCCAGGTGTTGACATGTACCTTCTCAACACTCCCACTGCATGGGAAATGTCTGGTCAACTGCATACCATCGCATACATTAGACTACCAACATCACTTGCATAGGTAACATGTGCCATGTCCTTTATTTTTGTATGTGTCTTTGGACATTGTTCAACAGTTATCCTTTCTCCCATGGGAATTCGCATCTTCGCTGATTTTCAATCTTGCATGTTGAAATGCTTCAGAACTATTTCAATATACTACGTCTGATTCAACAATAGCTTTCTAGCGGCTAGATCTCTCTTAATATCCATTCCCATAATGAATTTAGATGCATCGAGATCCTTCATGTTGAACTTGGAGGATAGTTGCTTCTTCACCTCCTTTATTGCATCCATGTTGTTTCCAATTAGCAACATGTCATCGACATACAAAGCCATGTATATGAAATGCCCATCTTCTTCCTTGGAATATATGCAATGATCATCTTTGCTTCTCACAAATCCCAAACTAAGGATGTATGTGTTGAACTTCTGGTACCACATCCTTGGCGATTTATTTAGACCATAAAGGGATCTTTTCAATTTTCATGCCAAATCCTTTTTTCCCTTTACTACAAATCATTCAAGTTGTTTCATGTAGATTTCCTCTTCCAGGTCCCCATGAAGGAACCTTTTCTTCACATCCATCTATTTTATTTCCAGATCAAATGCTACAACTAGAGACCTTAGTAATCTACTGGAATTTAATGTTGCAACAGGAGAAAAAATCTCACCGAAGTTGACTCCCTCGACTTGGAATATCCTTTCTCTACCAGTCGAGCTTTGAAATTCTCGACTTGTCCTGTGGAATTCATCTTCTTCTTGAATACCCATTTGCTACCAAAGGGATTTCTTCCACTAGGTAACTTGACTAAATCCCATGTCTCGTTATTGTGCAAGGATTCCATCTCGTCGACCATGGCTTCCTTCCAGAGTTTACCCTCTTCCGAGTCGACTGCCTCACCGACCGACTTGGGATCATTTTAAATGGAAGTTAACATGAATGTGGAATGGAAGTCAGGCAGAATATACCTTTCGATTGGTTTTTGTACTCTTTATGACCTCCTTACTACCGGAGTTTGTTGTTCCATCTCTTCATCTAATTTAGTCGAATCATAATAATGATCTTCTTCATTCCTCAGTTCAAACTACACCATCTCAAAATTATTCTCGATCTGAACAATTTCTTCAGGCCCAGACTTACCTCTGACTTCTATGAATACCACATCTATATTGTACATTGTTCTCCTTGATGCAGGATCTCAGTTCTTATATCCTTTCATTCCTTTTTTGTACCCAATGAAAATACATTTGACTGCCTTCTTGTCCATCTTGCTCCTCTTTTCCTTGGGAACATGCATAAATACATCACAACCAAATAATTTGAGATGTGAAATAGAAGGATTCTTACCCAACCATACCTCATGTGAATTCATGTCGACTAGATTCGAATAAGGAGACATATTCACCAGATATTTTACAGTTTCGACTGCCTCTGCCCAGAATTCTAGTGCGAGCCCAGCACCACTGAGCATGGTCCTTGCCTTGCCCATCAATGTTTTGTTCATTATATCAGCGACTCCATTTTGCTATGGGGTATATGGTGTGGTATTTTGGCGTTCTATGACACACTTCTTACAGAACTGATCAAATTATTTTCCACAAAAATCACCATCATTGTCAGTTCTCGACTCCTTAATCTTTTTATCTATCTGATTTTCTACAAGATCTTTAAACTCGTTAAATTTCTCGAAAAAATGTGATTTATTCCTCAGGAAATATATCCATGTCTTCCTAGAAAAATAATCTATGAAGGAGACATAATACAGGGATCCCCCAAGTGAAGGCACTATAACCATGCCAAACACAGCACTATGCACCAATTCTAGAATCCCATTTTCCCTTGTCACTCCATATGGGAACCTCACCTGACTTTGTTTTCCATAAATGAAATATTCAAAAAAATTGACTTCTAAATCACATTCAAGAAAACCTTCGACCATACCTTTATTTTGCATAGCATGGAATCCTTTTTCTCCAATGTGTCTCATCCTCTCATTCCATAGCATGGTCGGGTTGATTTTATCATGTCTTGTCGAGTCGGTTTGTACCAACTCAGCCTGAGTTGAGTCGCATTGAGTCAAATTCGAGTCGACTTTAG
The DNA here is from genome assembly GCA_010110895.2 of Picea sitchensis. Classification (NCBI taxonomy): domain Eukaryota; kingdom Viridiplantae; phylum Streptophyta; class Pinopsida; order Pinales; family Pinaceae; genus Picea; species Picea sitchensis. The sequence continues at coordinate 27,242 of SNQJ01S0065182.1, read as the reverse complement.
GAGAAATGATGTTGTTGCATTCAATCGAGTTGACATTCCCTAAAAACTTTTATATGGCTCCAATCTGAACTCCTTTGATTAATACCATCGCACCTCTGACCATCTTGCACGAATCCTTCTAAAACAAAGTGTGCACTCTAGCATCACTCATCTTACTGACAGATATCAGGTTTCTTGACAAACCTGGAATGTGTAGCACACCTAGAAGGGTTCTTTTTCTCCCATCCTGCAGTATCAGTTGAACTCTTCCTTGTCTGATAATTTTGGTTTTCGAGACGTCCCCCAAGAACTTATCACCTACATCATATTGTGCATACTCGCAAAACCATTCTCTATGTGGTGTCATATGATAGGATGCTCCTGAGTCGATCAACCAAACACCTTGATCCAACTCTGTACTGGTTGATGTCGGGTACACATCACCTCACTTTTATGGGGTCATATTTCTCTAAGTTGATTGCTTCTCATAGGATCACGTACTGACTTCCATCACCCTCTACTTACATTCCTTTTTGTAATTCCCAACTTTACCACATTTTCAGCATCTTCTTGTCAACTGAACCAGGGATTTGGATCTACCCTTTGACTTAGACTTTCTAATGAATAATTTTCCTTTATCTCTTTTAACCGGTCGACCTCTCACCACTAAATCATCTTTGGTCAATCCTTCCATGTTCTTTCTTCTCATTTCTTCTAACAGTAGAGAAGAAACCACATCTTCTAGCACTAGTGTGGTTGTATTAGTCCCTATAGCCATGACTAAGCTATCCCATGAGTCTGGAAAATAACATAATAGGATTATACACTTCTCTTCCTCTGTGATTTTAATATCCACATATGATAATTGGATTAAAATGGTGTTGAACGCATTTAAATGCTTAGTCACCGAAATGTCATCACTCATTCTCAGAAGATACAATTTCTTTTTGAGAAACAGTTTATTTACCAGAGATTTCGACTAGTATAAGATTCCTAGCTTGTCCCACAGTTTTTTGGCCAAATATTCACCTAAGACATTCAACAGTATCAAATATGCGAGACAAAGCCAAATTGACTTCTTTGTCTTCTTTTGAGTTTCTCCCATTCTTTTTTCGACATGCATGTTAGCTGGGTACTTGGAATGATTGTTGTCCATTGTTCTCGATCTACAAAATATCTTCCATTTTAAGCTTCCAAAGCTCAAAATTTTGGCCATTGAATTTTTCTATCTCTATTCTTGAACTACTCGCCATTCTTTACCATGATATTTAACACAATTTATGACTTACAACTCTTATTGTACCTAGGGTTTAGCTCTCAAATTCAAGATTGGTAAATCAAGATCTAATACAACCATCCAATATTAACACAACTCTGATACCAATTTTCGGAGATTAACTTTGCTCTAACACCACTTGTCAAGAAATGAGATACACTTCCACACTAAACCTAGCAGAAGAGAAGAAGAATTTAATCAAGAATGTAAATGACAAATAAATCACACACTACACAGAGATTTTACCCTGGAAAACCAAACCGAGAAAACCATCATTCCTTGAGTGTCTTCTCTCTTTTGTCTTATTCAATCTGAATAAAAGGTTACATGTCTAAACTTGGTCCACACCTAAGACAAAATCGACATCGTACCCTATTTCCTATGCAAGAACAACCTTGTAGCCAATACGGCTTATATCTGCATGACCAGCAATCTCTAAATTACAGACTCTTGGGGATTATCCATTCATCATCTGAAGATTCAATATTAGCCTTTATGGCCTTATAACACGCCTCTTTATAGGATTTATAGTAGGAAATATCCTAAAGACATGGTGCCCAAAAATGGTTACAAATCCATGCATACAATTGGCTACAAATCCTGTGAATCTTGGGATTATGTTATAGTCGAATCCAAGTCGAATTACCAGTCGCCTATCAGTTGGCCTTCATTCATTCTTCATTCAATCGCCACACGCCTGCCTGTCGAACTCTTGTCGCTTGACCTATTTGACTTGCTATCGATGTCTTTCCATGTCAAATTGCCTCGACCTTCAACTTCAACTTTACCTAGTCGAATAAATTTGACCTTTGACTTGTTGTTGATCCACTTTGACTTCAACCGTTAGCCAAACCACCTTGACTTTGACCGTCATTCAATCCACCTCAACTAGAATTTCACTGCAAAGAATATAACAATTCAGTTTTTTTCATTTTGTTTTCTCATGATAGCTTAGTTGAATTTATTTAGATTTGTGTGTTCATACTTTATTTATATATTGTTTTATTGCATTCATGCATAGTTTCTTTACTACATTTGCTTGAATCATATTACATGTTAGTTAAAAGTCTTTGAAAAATGCAAAATTTTATTTTTAAAATAGTTGTCAATTTTAAAAAAATTTATCATATGAATAAAAGGGTGAGTGAGCCACACTCAATATCCAACATTTTGTTTGTTTTAGTGTGTGTAGGAACGGGTCTTACTAGGGGATGTTGAGGTTATCATGCACTCTACGACGAGTACATGTGCCCAAGTAGGAGCAAGATGTTATCCCCCCATTTCTAGGGATAACTAAGGAGATGATGTCTCAAGGCCCACAGGTTGCAAAAATGGAGTACCAAGAGGAAATTGACCAAGCATAGCCTATTCACCCACCACACATCACCATTTGATCGATGGCAGCAACATCCACCACACTAGTTTGTCCCACAGAGGAAAATAGGTCTTGTTTCATGAGGTAACAAGTTTGGTGTCGTGGTAAGTGGAATTTTTATATTTGAAGCATTTGAACATGTTTCAAAGGGTCCTTTCTTGATTTTGAAAACATTTGCTTGGAAATTATGCCTTTTGCCTCATTTTGCCTTGGTGGTTGATATTTTTTCCTAGTAAATGGGTTACCCTCGAGAAAAGGGTTGCTACTAGGGGATGTCCTTGAAGGGTCATCATACCATTCCCACACATACTTATCACTTTCCATACTTCCTCCCTTTCATTTCCTCATATTTTGGGTTTTCGGGTATATTGACCCAAGAAGGGCTTGTACCTCATTTCATGGGAAGAAGGGAATGAAGGCCTAGAGGCTTGTAGCTGGAAAAATATAAAAGAAAAATATTAATCCTCCATATGCTCTCCCTAATGGTCCTGAGATCAAGGAAATGCTTCTCCATGAAAATTCAAGGGCATGTAAGATGAAACACATAAATAAATGTCCCGCTTGTTTAGTGAATGCATTGCAGTGTCTTTTACTTTCCGTGCACATGGCACTCACTATGTTCTAGCCTCAAGTGGAATTGCGGTACTCTTTACTTTCCATTTCATATAGTACTCAATGTTCAGACCTTAATCAAATTAATGGCAAATAAAATGGCTTGGAAAAACGTTGCATTAAAAATGAGGATGTAGCGCATGCTCTACAAAGGCACACATAAATGAGACAATATGAACCCTTGTATGTCAAGAAACCTCATGCCCATAAGTCACACTCCATCCACCTCATACTCTTTACATGATTTAGAGAGGGTCCTATTTGGAAACACTCCTTGACTTGGGAAATGATCTACCCAATAGGGCACTTTGACAACTCTCCCATACTTAAATTTGGAAAGTTGTATAAGTTCTTTGAGCATTTGTTTATTTTGAAAAGGGGGGATTTAATGCACATGTTTGTGTGGTTCTTTTATTATATATGGATTACTTGACATGATACTTGTGACTTGTGGACCCTTGGAGGGTGTACTTGTTTGTCTCTACAGGTCCTTGTTAGGTGAAGTCTTATCATGAAGACACAAGGTTGCTTGGACCTTCATTGTGACATGAAGCCCACAGGTTGGATGATGTGCCCCCTCTCCTTGGACACATGGGAGGAGGAATGTTGCCTTTGGAGGAACTTGAATACCATGAGGTGATCACTTTTTATCCCCTAGCATCCCAACATTGGCCTTTGGAGGCCTAAGACGTTATCTATTGAGCCTTAGATGTCATATGGGATTAGGGTTTTTGATGGGGTTCCCATGGTTGATGGTGATGTGGCTTGGTTTGATGGAGAGAGAGAGAGACACTTAACATGCACTAGAGAACTTGGTGGCATGGCACATGGATTTTGGAATCCCAACATTCTTCATCAAAGACCAAAGCGTCTCCCTTGGAGGCCTAGTGTCAGCCTTTAGGGCATGACATCACCCCTAAAAGGGATTTTACTTTATGCATTTTCTAATTTAAAGTTGTAAAATACAAATAGGGAGGTAAACCTCTCTAATTTGATGTTTACTTTTCAAAAGGTGGACAAATTGGTTTTTAGTGACCTTGTATAAATAAAGGTCACTTTCATTTTCATTTTGACATAACTCACTTGAGAATTACATATTTTTTTGGCTGAAATTTTCGCCCTACTTGGGAAATGTGCACTATCTCTTTTTTATGCTTTGTGGATGCTACTACTTGTCTATTGGAGGAATAATCCAGGTGTTATCTCTTGGTTGCTTTGTTCTTGCTATTGTGGTGGAATATTCTTGGTAAAAGAGGGTTTGTCTTGCTATGTCTTGAACTAGGTAAGGAATCTATGTTATTGTGTTGTTTCTTCTTGGTTGCAAGATTAATTTGTTAAACTCTTGGAGGAGTATTAGGGCATACACCCTCCACCAAGATATATCATTATTGTCATTGAATAAGATATTTTGAAAAGGTTGCTACAAGGAGTAAAAGGGCTTACACCCTTGTAGATTTACCTTATGTTTGTTATAGGGAGTAAAAGGGATTACACCCCTAGACAAGTAAGAAACCATAGCTATTACACAAGAGACTCCATTAACTCAATTGATAAGGAACTAATCTACTTGCAATGGATATTGTATATTAATGCATTGGTATACGTGAATTTATGAGATATTCCAATTGTTCAAGTTGGATCTATTTCTATATGTTATAGGACTTCTTGTGCCCTAGGGGTGTCTTGATTGGCCAAGTAGTTCTTATTGTTGTTATAAAATTATGATACATCCATTAGGGATGCAAAAAACTCATATTTAACTCTTGTTTTACTCACTATTCTACCACTAAAAATTGCTTGCAAGTTGTCATATTAAATCTACTTGTTATTGGCTATCTTTTGGGTGGATTGTTTGTTGATTTTGGTGGCTAGAATTTGTCGTTGTAGAAATTGTTTGCTACATACATTAGGATATTATATAAATCGATGATAACATCACTCAACGACCCCCTAAACACCACCAAAGTCTTGCTTTAACCATTGGAATTTTGACTAGCCATTGATAGCTTTATTTCTTATATCTTGTACTAGATTTTGGATGGTTAAATTTGCAGCTATTGACATCATTTATTGTTGATCTATATATTCCATATTTCTGAATTTTTTGGGTTGCAATGTTTCTTTTTGATTCCCCATTGATCTAAGGCTTGGTTTATCATCATTTGCCTTGTTCTAGGCAAGGCTAACATTGTTTTGTAGGTATCCAACACTTGGAAACCATTCACCCTTTTACAAGACTCTCTCTCAAGCCTTTATTCATCTTCGAACTTGACCTATAAGGGTATTCACTTATCATAATTTCACTTTCCATATCATTCCCCCTAGGGTCACTGGGATTCCCCCATTGTGGTTATTTCATCATCACTAAAGCAAGGGGAGTGTCTATATACGATTATAGTGGGTAGGCACTCTCAAAGTTGTCACACTTCCATGGATTGGGTTAGGCTTTGCCCAAGCTACGGATTGTGAGATAACAAAGACCAGATAAGAAATATAAGAAAATCCATAAGGAATGCATTCAATCAATGGAAATATTTAGTAAGATCCTTTCCAGTATTAGGTGCCCATCTATCTTGGCAGGTAGGCTCTAGAGAAAAAGTGAGACTTGGCTCAGATGTTATTTTGGGTTGTTAAGAGGGTTATATATTGTCTAATGAATTCATTAAGTATTTACATCATAATGGTTTATTTTCTTCATGTCAAGTTGTAGATGGAGTATCTAAAAGAAAATCATCACAAGGATGGTGATCAACATAATCATTAGGTTTATAAGGTAATTTGATAGATGAATGGAAAAATTTTATTAGGTTTCTTAAGAAATGAAATATTAGATTCAAGGAGGACCCAGATGAATTGGATTGGGAAAAAAATAAAACAATAGGTGAATTCACTACAAATATTGGATGTAAAGGGATGTTTGAATATATAAATCTAGAGTCAAGATGGTGATGGAAGCATGTGTGGAAGATAAAGGCTCCCAAAAAATCTAGAATCCTTCATTCATTCATTTTGATGATAGGCCGTAATAGCTTGGTCTAAAGCGTCGATTCAAAAAGTCTTATGCGATGGATCCAAAAGAATTATCTCAACAAACCTTCTTTAGCTAGCTTTGAAAAATAAGGTTATGACTTTGGATTTTTTGCAACTAAGGACCAAGCAGGGTCCAAATATATGTGTGTTGTGCAAGAATGAGTGTGAAACAAATTTCCATATTTTTATTCATTCCCCATATTCATAAGCATTGTGGAAGGAGGTTAAAAATCTTATTAGAGTTGAAAATGTGTGGCATGGAAATATAATTGATGAGTGTCTAAGAGATTGGTTTAGGAAAAAAAGAATCAAAAAATTTCGTAACAATTCCACGTTTGGTCCCATGGGGTATTTGTTTGGCATGAAACTTAACCATTTTTAGCATAAACATATTCCAATTTTTTAGGTATATTTATAGGTTTATGCTCTAGAATTAAAATGCATTACTCGGGAATCGAAAAACTACCAAGACAGATCTATGAAATACAAATAGATAAATCTATCAATTGTGGATTTTTTTATGGGACTTCTCAAAATGGTGGAAATATCAGTAGTGCTATAGGTGTTCTATATTTCTCTCAGGATCATTATATCAAATTCAAAGTGAGTCTTGGGGCTAGAACAAACAACTCAATAAATGGAAAAAAAGTTACTAATGAAATGTGGCCTAGAAAGGAATATTTTAAATATGTTGATTAATGGTGATTCTTCTTTAGTTATTAATTGGATGACTATAAATATACATCTCCAAAATTTCATGCTTAGGTCATTGGGTGACAATCTTAAGGATATTAGTGCCAAATTTATCACATTTCTTACACTTGTGTTTTCAAGGAACTCAATAAAATGGCTGATAAATTATCAAAAGAGGGACTACACATTCAGGAAGGCTATATGATCTTGACTAAATTCATAAATGGTTTTAATGTGGTCACTCTTCAAATGATCTAAAGTCTCTATTTATATGTTTCAACGTTTTGTTTCTGGCTCGGGATGTTCCAAAAAAAATCAATGCTAGGGGTCCATGATGGAAGTTGTAGATCTTTCAACTTGATAGAAGTTGTAGATATTTCAACTTGATGTATATTTTTTAATGAACAATCTATATATTAGAAGAGAGGTCACTTTCCTCTCTTAGTATTTATGAGTCCAAGGGAATAATATCTTTTAGAAAAATATATACATATATATATATATATATATATATATTTGAAGATATTTTGTTGACATGTATGACTAGGGGGGAGACCTCTTATGAAGTTCTTTAAGCACCTAAAACATGTAATTTTTGTTTTGATTGTGAATAAAAAATACATTTTTTTAATAATGGTAATACTAACAAAATACCAACTTAACGAGAGTTGTGACCTCAAAATGAGAACTCTAGCTCTAAATACCCATATTTTTCGATCAAAAACACCAAAATAAACCCATAAATCGAAAAGTGCCACTCCCATAGTCACCTTTTTTTGGGGGGTTGGAATTACAATTTTTTTCCACCATGGCCTTAAATCCCCGAAAGTTGCAAACAAAAACCTTAAAATCGACCCTCAAAAATGAAAAGTGGTGCTCTTAGCATCACCCTTTTTTTCTGAGGTTAAAATTACAACTTGGTTGAAATCACAGTCTTGACAACTAGTACTATTCTGAACAAAAAAATTAAAATCAACCCCTGAAATGAAAAGTGGTGCTAGTAATAGCACTCCCTTTTCTTTGGGGTTAACATCACAACTTGTTTGAAACTATGGTATTGAGAATCAATATCATTGTGAACCGAAAACATGAAATCAACCACTACATCAAAAACTGGTGCTACAAGTAGCACATTTTGTATTTTAGAGGGGAATAAAATTGTAAAGTTTTTTAGACCATCGCCTAAAAATTGACATTGTCGAAAACAAAATCATAGAAAAAGAAATAATAATAATAATAAACAATTATAGAGGGAAAACCCTTTTTTTTGTAAACTGACTATTTTATATTACAATATAGGATGGAAAAAAATTGCATGTGTTTTGTTGTTGGGCTACCGCTTGGGAAACCATCCTAGCAGTAGAACAATTGCTTCATCGGGTTGATTTCCCGAAATATAACCAAAAAACAATTGTCAACTTTTTACAGATCTTAACATAAGTTTTGTTCTTTCTAGTGTATATTCTCTGAGGATTGTCATTCTTTTTGCAAAACCTATAGACACAAAAATTTATAAAAGAGAGAATGACATATTTAAATAGGGGAGGAGGGACTCTCATCGAGGGGAACTTGGGGGTTAGCCTCCTCGAGATTACTTAAGTTGATTCCATTATGAGCTGCCATGATTGTCATTTTTTTGTCCAGGATCTAGTTCTGCAATTGATTGTAAGCAATCAACATTGCAAGGTCGTTGTGAGCAACAACTTGATTGGTGATGGTCTTTCTTAGAAGATTTTGCATATGCCAATACATGTCTATAATCTATAATGAAAAGGTATTTAGTTTCCCTTGCTCTGGTAGAGCCTACATCTGGAATACAAGGCATAATGTCAGTACCAACTTCAACGTATGGAGTTCTACTTCTCTCCTGGTGAACCTCGGCCTCGAGGTCATTCATGGCTTCATGGACCTATGGTGTAATGTGGGCTAAGTATTTATCAGCGGTTGAGACTGCTTCATGGTGAGCCTTGGAGATCAGGGGTCGAGCTCGTTGACTTTGACCTCTGCCAAAGCCATGATTGTTGATCATTTTTTCTTTTTTGCTTCCTTGTTTTGTGCCTACTTTCCAGGGGTGGCGCCAAATAAAATTGTTGATGTATACCTTGTTAAGATAGTCACTACCTTGACTATTGATCATGTGGAGAGGAGAAAAAAACCAATCCAAATATTGGCTTCAAACAACGCTCGTCTTCATTTTGTTTTGGTCACATAGATTCATGCCTGCATAGTTATGGTGCTAAGAGTTATTGGGTGTCTATCCTATCTTCTCAAAATCGAAATTGGAGGCATAGTGACTACAATTTCTCACCAGTTGCATTAAGGGATCAGTACGATCCAACTTGTAGAACCAATGAGAGTTCCAATCCCACGCGGTTTGATTTGCTTGCATCTAGGAAAAGTTGCTCAGGGTTAAATCATGCCTAATTTGTGTCAACTGCCTCAATACCATCAATTTCATAATTAATGTTTTGTAGGAAGGCATAGGTGGGAGATAGACATGGGATTCACAACTAGTGGTCGCGTGGATCTCGACTCTTTCCCCATCTATCACTCTAATTGGGAGAGGGAAAATCCTTGAAACAAAGAGAAAAAACTTGTTTTTTTTTTTAAATAATAATAATAATAATAAAACAAACATTTTAAATGAAAAAACATAATAATATTTTTAAAAGGGG
>SNQJ01S0065181.1:56429-69567 GCA_010110895.2 Picea sitchensis | reverse complement strand
CGGAGATTGCAGGGACGCTGGGAGCGTACGCAACGACAAATCAATTCTCGGTTGGGGCGTTGAAGAATCAACTCAAAGAAAAAAATCGCTTGATCAAGACTCTTGAAGCCCGAGTAGCTTCGGCTGCGGAAGACGCTAAGAGTCAAGCGAGTGGAGCAATAGAGCTGGCCAAATTGGTCGATAAGAAAGAAATCGAAGTCCTCAAAACCAAGCTGGAACAAGCAAACTCAGTGATCTGAGAGGGTCGAGTGCAGTTGGGTCAGCAGAGGGAGAGGATCACACAGTTACAGGCTCAGTTAGAGGTCGCAGAAAGCCAGGTGATCGACATCGATATTGTTAAATCCTGAGCAATCGACATTCGGAGCAGGATCTCTTCTGCTCAACAAAGTCTGCTAAACAAAGTAGGGGAGTTTCGAGAAGACTGCCTGTTAATGCATCAGATTTCTGAAAATATGATTATCAAGGAAAGAAACGCAGAAGCTGCTCGGATCACCTTCCAAGAAGCAGTGATAGCCACCAACAACAGATTTTCGGCAGAGGCCCCCGGACTCACTATTGTCGAACAAACTAGGGGTAATATTTTGTTAAAAAACTGGGAACATGATATTACTTTAGGCAAGGAGCAGGCTCAAAAAGTGACGAATTCGCTAGAAGAAACTTTCAAAGTCATGAATGCTGAGCTGTTAGGAATGGACAGTGGAAATGACACAGAGATGCTAAGGCAGGTGAATATAGAGCAGATCTCCCTCGACATGAAGGAGAAAAATGAGAAAAATTTGGCAGAGATCTCTAAGATGGATAGAGTAAACATGGCTCAAATTGATGAACATTTGATTCAGCCCAGCACACAACTCGGTGCCCTTGATATTGTCGATGCACATATGGGGAATAAACTTCCACAATTAGCCCAAGAGTGTTATTTTTAGGAAGCCATTTGTCGAGCAGAGCCGTCACAGCTTGTATCCCAATTCGTGGACAGATGTAAGATATGCACTGAGTCTATGCAAAAACAAGCACCTGGCCCTTCTTGAAAACGGAGTAGAAGAGATGGAGTGATTTCGCTCCTAACAGCTGCCAAACGGAACTGTCACAGCTTGTATCCAGTTTTACGGACAGATGTATCATATGCACCGAGTCACGTAAAGGAAGCACCTGGCATTTTTTTGAAAATAGAGTATGAGAGGGAAAATTTGTATAAATAGATCACCAAAAGAAGAACCAAGGGCTGGACTTTTTGGGTATCAATTGTAATAGAGTTTTTTGCATGAAGGAAGTTAATACAAGCAAATTTTGGAGATTCCTAATCCCGTCACGACTGTGTTCCAAGTTTGTTTCGTTATGTTTTATTGTTTCTTTTCATTTTTCTCTACATAATTGATGTATAACACTATAACTTAGTACTACCACTACTATAGTGAAAGGGATTTTATCTTTCTGTAATTGTCTCTTGTCTTTCCTCTGCACTAGCTTTAGCGTGTGTAAGACCAATTTGCATTTACAGAATCATGTATTTATTTACACTATATCAATTATGTCTGTGTTAGTTTCTTCTTCTATGTATGTGCGAGTTTCCTATTGACAGGAACCTTACATTGTCTTCAGCTAAACGTTTTTCTCTCATCCCACATATTTTTATTGAAAATAACACAGTTACGGGAAAGGGCCTTCAGTTTGCGTTTTTATTTCATTCTTTATGCAAAGGTTTCTCTTCACCTCGATCAAATTGAACAGCATTGAAATCTCTCGTTAAATCATTTCATACTTGTACTGTTCCTTAATGACTGTCCCCACGGCAATTCAACCGAATATTCAACCCGGGTTAGCTAATCAAATACATTTCGCTTTAAATCTTTTTGACACAATTCTTAAAACTGCGAACACCCGAGAGGAATTAGAACGTTCATGGGAAGCCATCGAACAAGACATTACTACCCAGGAACAGTTGGAAGCTAGACAGCTAGAACGTAGAAACCTTCATTAGTTTCCTATACAGAAGGTGACTTTATTTTCGTATACATCTTTTGCATACCTTCGGATGCCTTGACATTGTACTCTAAGCCTTAGTACAGACTCAGGAACAACACACCCTATACATCATACACTCCTTGATGCCAAGCCTCATTGTTGCATCCAGGGTATTTTATCCCTTTGAACGTATGACTACATGTCCATCCTTGAACATAACTTCATATCCCATGTCCTCCAAGGATACAATTGAGAGCACATTTACCTCCATCTCTGGGGCATACATAACACTTGCCACTTTTAGAGAAAATCTCGACTCTAGGTGGAATCTGACACATCCAACCCCCTTAATTGCATGCCTGGTATGCATCCCGCTCTACACATAGCAGTCTGAGTCTAAGGAACACTAAGGAACGTCAACCTCATTCCCATCATATGGTGAGATGAACCACTGTCCAAAAATCATACCCAAACTCAAATTTGGCCTCCTAGACCTACTGCCCAGTGGTTGGATTTGCTTCCCGTTGTCGAGAGCCTTTCTGGGCACTGCCCAACTCTACTAGCCTATTTCCCATATTACCTTCTTACTTCCTAGGGCACCTTCCCACTGCCCAGGATATTTTTTCGTTGCTCAGGTCCTTTTCTGGTCTGCCCAAAGCTTTTATGGGTGCTTCCTCGGGCTTTATGGGCCTTTCTCAACAACTTTCTAGGCCGTCCCAAAAATATGCCTTGCTGCTCGATGGTCTCCCAAATCCTTCTAGGTGGTTGTACGGTCCTTCCTGGATTCCCAACAACTTCTTTGGCTGGCAACAACCTCCTCCATGGACCAATACTTTTCTATAGCAACCACTACTCGTCCTTTTTTGAATGTTGTTCCCTAGCGGCTGGTTGATAGCTTTATTTTTCGATGGTTGCAAATAACTAATATGTTTCCCCTTTATGCCTCCCTTTCACTCTTCTTATCCAACCTCACATCCCATACACTTGAGTCGATTCTCCTTTAGATGACAGATACATCTCGTAGCATCCACATGGGCTTTACGACTATGAAACTAACAACCCATTTTCTTTACTATTGTTGTCCTCCACGTCTAGGTGTTGTCCACCTCAATCAGATTGCACTTTCTTTTTTTTCGACTATCACAACACTCTTCTCCTCCCTAACAGTGTGACTAACTCTCCACATCCACTATGTTCGGTGGATTCTATCTGTCACACCTCTGCCACAATTATCTATAACAACAACCCCAATCCCCTCCTCCAACTATCGATCTTCACTCATTGGACCTTTTCTCTGCGCCAGTCACTATGACCCCCATGTGTACACCTTTAGTCTCTCATGACCATGTTCCTCTGTTGGCCCAATCCACCTTTCACTGTAGAATGCACACTGAAACCGTCAACTCAGCCAATGGATCTTCACTTGATCTTAGCGTGATCCAACACAATAGACTTTCTAAACCCAAGCATATGTATGAAGGTCATACGTATGATCGTATGTATTTTCTATCCTTCCTTCTTATATTTTTAATTTTAACCACGCAATTTCTGTAGAATTTTTTTTCCTACGTTGCAAATATCTCGAACTTGTGTGAATCTAGATTTTTTCCTTCAGAACTGCAACTCTGATACCATATTGATTTTCACATGAACCTAGCACCCGACAATTATTCCTAATAAAATCACTTTATTGAAAAACTGCACATCTAGGTTATCAACAAAAATTCAACAGAATCATAAACAACAAACCAAACAAGTTTTCACACGACATTTGAGTAAACACCCTTGGAAAAACCCTTGCAAGAAAACCAATTTTGAGTTTGATTTTATTAGATAAAATTTTCATCCTAGGACAATGTCCCATCAGAGGATTACAATTATACAACTAATAGCCTATCCCACCTGGTTTTTATCTCCCTCGTTGTGTCATGCACCCTTTCCTCATCCCTCCCCACCTAGACACAACTACATGAGCAAGACTCCCTCTTGTTCCTGTGCACTCATTGTGTGCCTCTCACTCTCTTTATATCTTCTTTTATAATTTCTTTAACAACTAAAACCATAACTCTAGATCTCTAATGGTCAGGATTACGTATTTCCCCTATGATATCAACAGTAATGACTTAATCTCCCATTGAGATGACTTAAATCACTTAAGTCACTCAACTTTAAAAATTCACTTTAAGTCATTAAATAAAATCCACTCTAGAGAGTGTCACTAGAACACCTCCACATGCTAGGCATTGCCAATGCAGAAGTAACCGTCTGAGCTACCCCATAAACTAACAAAAACATTACCTAGGGCCCAAACTTTCTTTCACCCTAGGTACCTTCTTCCTCAAATTCTAAAGCCTAAGGCCCAAATGTGCGTGTACCTTAGGGTTTAGACTCTACCTCTTCTTAATCCATCTAGTTCAACCTCTAAGTGTTGCATTTTTTACTCCATATGCCCAATGAAAACACATTGATCTCCATACCTCAAATTGTTTTCTTTAACACTCTAAATCTTCCCAAACTATTTTTTCTCGAACTTCACTCTCCACACTAAGATTTCTTACCCTCAATTCCTAGCAGTCTTAATTCAGGGAAACCCCCTTGACCCAGAGGAGAGTTGGCCTGAAGTGAAAGAGAGTTAGTGAGGTGATAGTGGCCTTCCCTCTCTATTATGCAAGATCACACTTGATATTTCAGACTTTAACTCAACATGTTTGAATTTGTGAGATAACATTCTGGCGGCATTATCGAGGACAAAGTTTGTTTTCTTGGAAGACGACATTGGAGGTGTTTTTTCAAATTTGAAGACCTTTTCTTGGCGACTCCATTGGAAGAATGAAGACCTTGTTCTTTATATATATTTGAATACTTTGTGTTTGTGAGGTGGGACAATCATCATTGTGATGGCATATACTACTCACCTTGGCAACCTTGTGATCAAAAGGAATGTGATACTAGTGTAAGTCGGTCTGTAAGTGAAATGGGAATGAATAGAAAAGGTGATGGAACCATGGAAAATTATTATATGCAGCCAGAATCTAGATGAAAAGATATGTTGCAGTTTGATAATCCCACAGACAATGAAGAGATTGTTGGCATTGAAGGAGGAATAATTCATGAGAGGGGTTGTACTAATTCACTTTCCAAACATTGTGATGAGAGAAAACCAGAATCCCATTTTATTTTCTTTTGCAACAGTATCTTGTCGAAAAAATCCACATCTCCTTTAGTTGATACATAATTCAAATTCTGCACAGGTGCTTCCTTAAAACCACTTTCCATGTGACCATGACTCAAAACCATGGGATTATTCACTCTTTAGTGCCTTCCTTTGTATTCTTCTACATAGAATCTTGCTCGAACACAATGTCTAAGGGCTTGGTTACTTCCATATCATTTTTTGCCTCTAATTGACCCCCTTTACCTTTTTATGAGACTGATGTTGGGACCAAGTCCTCTTGAATTCATCCTTCATCTATTCTCCCTTTTCAATGTTTCGATTTCTCTCAGAGTTAAACTTCATCGAAGCCCTTACAATAACTCTACTATTAGATCATACGGTCTAGATTTAATATCTCATGGAATGGATGGTCTCACCCCATCTGGAGGCTTCAACGAGATCAACAGTCGCAACTTAATCAGGCGCTGAGATGGACATCCCTTAACTATATTGGGACTTCGGAGCTCAGGGACTTTGGGAAATTTCAACTCACACGTCATTCAACTCCCCCGGAGTGATACCCATCAAAGTACTTACCCTATCCTTCCATTGTTTAATCTGATGGGTAAGACTTAATCAAGATTTGGGATGGATAGTCCTTAGTCAATTCGAGACTTTGACGCTTTGGGACTCCAAGACATTTCCACTCCTGATTCGTTCAACTCCCCCAAAGTGATACCTATTGAATTGCTTATGTTATCCTTCCACTGCTTGATCTAATGGTTAAGAAAGGTTCTAAAGGGATCTTAGATCGATGATCTACATGAATTTGTTACTTCGGTACTTTGATACTTTCGCTGGTAGAGACTTTGGACACCCCCGGAGGCCATAATCCCAGAGATGACATGGCATGATGATGTCACCTATAGTGACATGTACCCATGGAATGAATGCCATGTGTCACTCAAAAATGAAATGAATTCCATGTGTCACTCAAAAATGAATAGGTTGGGGCCCAAAAGGTATTGAATCCGGGTGACACATGTTCCCACATGACACCCCTGCCACGTGGCCTATGAAGAATCATCCATCAAACGGATGATCCAGATTCTCTGCTCCATATCTGACGACCTGTGTGATTTCATGAAAACAACTTTACACTTCATGGTTTCGACACTTCAAGGCTTCAAAACTTCAGGGATTTACCCATTCTCCAATAATCACCGGAGTGGCAAAGTTTTGAAGCTCTGAAACTTAGCTATCCTTCCACCCTTTCTATATATGAGGGTCAACATTAATTCTCAAGTACTTCCCTCGATCTAACGGTCGACAGGAATTTGGGATTTCGGCACTCTGGGACTCGGGGTTATAGCAGTTCTAAAAGGGTTTGATTCTCCCGAAGTTAAACTTCCTGAAGTGGTCAAAACCAGATGACCCTGAATAACGACTGATATTTCAATTGAGCCTCCTATTAGATCGGATGGTCGGCTGGAATTCACAACTTTGACCTTTTCACACTTCTTCTTGTCTCCCATAATCCCTGAAGTGATGAAGTTACAAGGTTTTTCATCTCCTTCTCGACTTCTATCAACAGCTGACGATCGATAAGTTCAATCTGACGGCTATGACTTAATCTCTCCCAGCCTATGGTTTCACCTTTATCTGATGGTCCTCGTTCACTTGCCTTTCGATCTAACGATATAGAACTCCTTGATTCCACAGTGGCAATCGCTCTCGAATTAAAAAGGGAACAGTCATGATTCTATGATCCTTTACAAAGGATCTATTTATGTATGACACTTTGGTTTATGCATGATCTCTACAATTCTGTCTCTCATTAACTTTAAGATTTCAAGGACATATTCATTCTTAACCATAATAACTTGTCCAACAGTTCCAGCCCATACCAGTCTGGTGTTTCAACCTGAAGCTCTGATACCAATCTGTAATGTACCCATCCACCCACAATTCAGGCATGCTACTTCAAGCTCGCTTCTGGACTTATTTTGAATTCTGATCAAATTTCAATGAATAAAGAAGCATTAAATGTTCACATGCAGAGTTAAATATTCATGTTACAACATAAAGAAAAGATGCATATGTCATGCACATCAATAACCAACAAGCATGCATATTATAGATACGAATTTTATAGATAAATAAATACACAATGGAATAAATACACAGGTAAATAAAATCATGACAGAGAGCACTTATCAATCATGAAACAAATCACCAACTGGTTGCAAACCAAGGATGTTCCACCCAACTGTAGACACTATTGTTCCAAGTCTCAACAATAATTTCACCCCCGAACCAGGGCTATGAATCCACACGAAGAGTTCCAGAGTGTCACTCGGCTTCCCAAACCAGTCAGAACTCAATATCTCATAAGGTTTTCAACATCCACAAAAATCCAAATTACACTAGCCCTCTATTGAGCACTCAACACACCCTAAAAGATTTATGAAATTCTATCACTTTTTAAGTACCACTTGTTTTCTTTTAGTGTCTAAATTGAGTTCACTTTGGTGGATGGTTTATTTTGTATTGTTTTCATGAATCTTATCAATCAATTCGAGTTTTTTTGAACTTGTTAAATGAAACCTTGTGTCTAAAATAACTTGACATCCTAACTAAGAATCTACAGCTAACATTGCGGCTAATGCCCTTTTGTTCTGCGTAGGAAAAAATCAAGAAGGTAAAATGGCCACACAGTTACACTAATCATCGATCGTCGATGCACCATCATCATCGGTAGAAGGCGGAGTTGGTTTTTGTGAGTTATTTTCCACTAAGTTTCAAGATATAGTTGATCCCCATCGGCGTCGAAAAAGTATGGGAGGGATAGACATTAACAAAAAACCATAACAAACCCACTGATAGTCGATGACTGATGTGCTTTCTCGGGGTAGGGGAAATACAAAAGGGTTAAAACAATTGATTTTTCATGCAATAAACATATCGTCAATCGCCGAGCCCCGATACATTTTCGGCATCAGGAAATTTTTGAGAGACTCAATCCAGGAGCACTTGGGTAGGTTTATCATCGATCATCGATCTTTGATACTTTTCGGCATCCCTAATCTTTGATCTTTGATCTTTGATCTTTGATCTTTGATATTTGATATCAATGAAAAGTGTCCAAAGCGGAACCCCGACCCCTGACTCCCCAGTTGGACTAGCGAAACAATGGGATGTTTTTGGCATAAGATACGATAGGATTCTGGCATTTAATAGACTAGGTAATGCTTAATCCTACATATGTTTCTACCCCGTGCGTCGATTGAATAACAGCAATTTGAAATCACCGATAGGTCACGTTAAAACCTTCTTCTGTGTCGTCAACATACGATCGAATTTAATTGTAAACATCATTGAAGATCTGGCGGCATATTTAATAGAACTACACTCATAACCTGAATTGAATGGTTGATTCGACAAGGTAAGTCCATCCCTATTTAAATATCTAGAACGTCTTTGAAAAAATTCATTATGCACACAAGTTTGAACTCCAGAGCATCTGAAGAATCAAAGCAAGCGTCTCGAGACTGTGTTGATTCTCATATTATCAAGACCAAGGTAAACAAGCAGCAAAGGTATGTGTTCAAGTTTGTCAATTTGGCAGTTGTGATTTGTTATATATACATCTGATTTCTTGCACAGTCTCTAACTATTTTCTAAGTTGCAGATAAAATGCCTCCAAGAAATCCAACCACTAGACGCTTGTCG
The DNA here is from genome assembly GCA_010110895.2 of Picea sitchensis. Lineage (NCBI taxonomy): Eukaryota > Viridiplantae > Streptophyta > Pinopsida > Pinales > Pinaceae > Picea > Picea sitchensis. Next base: position 60,716 of record SNQJ01S0065181.1, on the reverse strand, counting down.
AGAGCACCCAAGATAAAGGAAGTAGAAACAGGTGAAGGTTCTTCTCCTGGTACTGCGAGGTAGTTGGAGTACGCTCCCAGGGCAGAGTCAGTTGTAAAAATATCAACAAAGAAATATTTTTTTCAACCTCCAGTCTTCGGTGATACAGAAGAAAACATTGGATCCAAAGTAATGCTCCCACAATGGGGAGACCTATTCAACAGAATCAATCAGGAGGAGTACCTGGAATGTAACCCACACAGTGACTCGGATGTAAGGGTGCTTGATGACCAAGTGTTCCCAAATATCTGACGCACATATTTTCACATAGTAGCATGCAGAACCCCAGTTTTCCCATGCATGGAGGTTTTGAAGTGGTTAATCAACCATACAGATGTGAAGAAATGCTTAATCAATGATGAGAATGGTGGGTGTGTCAGAATTTTCCTCCCAACAGAAGTCCAGAAGTACTGCAAAATCATAGACCCAGAGGAGCGGCTAAAAACAGACTTTGTGGTGAAGTTATACGAATTCCACGAAAACATATGGTTGATGGCCTCATGGTGGAAGGAGAATAAAAAATTTACAAATCGGAGAAATGGTTGGTAAGGGACAGTTAACCTAAGGGAGTCATACATCTACTTGATGGCTCTCATCTGATGATTGTATGGAGAGAAGGACTTCTCCAAGTTTTCAAAAGCATGGATTCCCTTGGCATACACAGTGGTGATATCCTAAAGCAGCTTCAACTGGGGAGCAATAATTTCCAAGAAATTGATCATCTATGTACAGCATGCTGAAACACTGAAAGAAGGGGAAGCACTCGTTTTCCACATGGCCTCGTACCTTCTCGATGTTATATGTGCGAGAAATGTCTTCATCGGCATGAATTTAATCTGGCATGTTACGGAGCTCCCTGTTCATTTTTATTTCATCATACTATGGGAGAACAGGTATAAAAAATCCTATGCACTCATTTGCGATGAATTCATCGTCCGTATTCATTTTATTGTATTTAAAAATGAATGCCCGAGACTATTCACAACAGCCAAGAAAATGGTAGCGAAGCTAGGCCATTGGTATTTGAATTAATTCTCAACCTATATCAGGGTGTTCGGGGCCAATGGAGCACTGCATCTACTCCCTGCTCATGTACCAGACCAACTAATTATGGGATAAATATGTTATCAGACTATCCTACAGGGCTATAACACCGCACTAGATAAGGACAAGAAGCAGGCTTTCATACCCTATGACTTCCATGTGGGGTTTTATTTGGTAAATTACACTACTCAAGCCAAACAAGAAGGGTTTAGCCAACTTGAATTCAGGTTCCCAACAGGTCGATTCTACAAGCACGAACATAAAGGCCTAGTTCCCCAACATGCTTCACAGGTATCCTTGTCTTGGCCATACGTGCATGACAAATTTGAAGATGAAGTTTTCACAGAATGTGCTCAGGACTGGGAGGAGGTAGTATAGAGAATGTTCAACCCAAAGATGACAAGGTTCAAGGCTATGAGAATGGATAAATAGGTGGAGACAATAGATAAGTCATCCCATAAGGCCCTTAGTGTTAGGGAAGAAATTAGAGCAGGAGAGAATACAAAGGCACAAAGAAGAGGGTTTCTCTTGCTAGAAGGGGTGTAGAGGATCATTGATCAGCTACAGAATGACCCTAATCTCGTAGAGATGTTGAGGATTCTCATTGATGACCCAATCGAAAGAAGAGGAGAGACAAGTGTCTTAGAGCCAATACAACTTGAAGAAATCACCGGGCCAGAAAACCTTGATGTTCCACCACCACAGATCAGATCACCAAGGGAAATTTCAACCCAACCTGATATTGCAATGAAATTAGGTAGGACAAGTGTAACAAACCCCTTGTTTGGCTTAATAACCATCTATGATGATGAGGAGATTTTGGAGGTGTCCTAGGTGACTCCAGTGCATATTATAGAAGAAAAGGAACCTGAGAAAGCATCTACCCTAGGTAGCAATGCTTCAATTTAAAACCTTCCACAGAGTGACCATGAGGTCGAAAGTGTCTTAGACAATAAGCTACTCGACCTGTCAGGAACCCCAATATATAGCTCGAGGGATGATCTAGGATCGGGTGGCCAGAAAGAGGAAACTCCACAACAAGAAATTGACACTTTGACAGTCGATTACCAAGTACTGAACCTACTCCTGGTTCTTCAGTTTTGATTGATACCTCACCAGCCGATGAGAAACAAATGAAGGTCAATCCATCGGGACATATAGGATAATTTCAGGAACCCATCCTAGAATAGATACACACAGTCGGGAGACTCATAAATACTCTAACCTATGGAGAGAAAAAAATCCCTGAACTTGTTGATGAGGTCGTTGACATACAAGAAATTGCCTATGACAGGAAGATAAAATCCATCATGAAGAGGACCACTAAGAAGAGGAGTCCCACATTATACAGCTCAATTCTCATCACTATGGAGGAGAATTTTCTCAACAAAAATCACACCAAGACGTTCGAGATTATCGGCGCAGGGATGGCTATCACGAATGCCACATTGGATAGAGAAAGAAGAGATGAAAATGAGTTGGTCGCTGCACTTAAGGAGTTGGAGCATCTGTGCCATTTGGAAAAATACTATCAGAACTCCACACAAGCCATGGTGTTTTTGAGAAGTGTGTTCCAAGATACCTATGCAAAATTCACGAATGAACGAGTATACCTTTTCGTTGCAGGTATAACCGATTTCTAGGAAGACACCCTTATGGAACTACCGACCTGCAAGGATGTGGAAATGTGGTATGAGAAAGCTCGCCAAGTAGAAAAAAGGATTGATTACATCATCATGGTTCAAAAGGGTCGAGACACCAAAGAGAACGACATTCGGGTGCTAAGGGATAGCAGCATCGATCGGATCAGGAAAGCGGTCAAATACTAGGTAAAAATGGCCCAGGAACCTCAACAGGAGATTCAGGAGAAGTGGACCGAGTGCAAAAAGAGCTGGGAAAATATTAATTGGGAGATGAAAGGAATAGGCCTCCCAGAATTTATCTCACCCAAAGACTTTGTCGACCTGCATGACATAGTCAAGAAACATGCAGAACAAGAATCGACATGGACAAAAGAGATAGAAAAGGTGGCAAGCATGGTGTCAGGTCAAGTACAACAGTTCATGGAGCATTTGATTAAGGCTCGAGCAGTTTTGCAGCGGCTGAGTGTTAAAATAATCAAGTACAGAAAATGGGCAGTAGAAGTGAAAGAAATCCTTTCAGCCTCGATGGACCAACACATGTTCATGTATGCCAACACATGCAAGGAACGCTTTGTCAAATGGTTGAAATATCAAAAGAGTCATCCACTTCAGTAAAAATATTCAATGATTTTTAGAGAACAGAGGGATTAAAGTGCCACATGGTGACATTTTGTTTTACTTATCTTGCACTTGTAATAACTATTTTTAGTTAATTATTTATTATAGATAAGAGGATTGACCTTTTAGCAATGGTCGATGGTTTTAGGAACAACCCTGATTTTAGGAATTGTAAAGAACTATTTATGAAATACCTTAATTGAGAAGTCTTGTTTAGTGTTAGAATATAATGGATGTGCTTGTTTCTCCATTGAAAATATCTCTATTGTCACCAAACCATAGGTCGAAGCCACCCTCCGAGCACCTTAACCTTGACAGAGAATCACTCCAAAAGAAAACCCTAGGCTAGATAGCCAAACAAAGAGTAATGCACCTTTCCCAAAGGATAGAGCATCAACAAGAGCTGATCAGATAGTCCAAACCCTAACCAAGATATAGTCCAAGCCAAATGTGATTTGCTAGATACAGCAGCTACAATGGAATCTCTCCTCAAACCTGTGCACAAAACTAGGCACTACAGTGCGCACAAGTGTTGCTCTGCAATTCTGAGACTGCCTGCAAGAATGAGAACTGACCTCTTGTATTTATACTAATTCTGGCTAACTGCCTGGGCTGACATCCCATTCTGGGTATCCTTTTGTTCAGTATATATTATTATTTACAGTCGACTTCTTCTCTTGGAGGTTAATAACCTAATATAAATTATCTTCTTGAGCCGACAAGTCTTCTAGGGTTATTAGCCAACTCATTAGGGTTTCTTATTTCTTTCCGAAGTATTCTATCCTCTTCAAGTTTAAACATGGAGGTAAATACCTCCCGCGACTACCATAATATCAACACTCCCTCCTAGCTAGGGAGGTATTACAGGTAATTCTCTTGAGCACAAAACATACCATTCACTCGGTAGCATCAACATAGTTGTATAAACTAGATCATGAGCACC
>SNQJ01S0065181.1:0-13775 GCA_010110895.2 Picea sitchensis | reverse complement strand
AATCTAAAAATAAAAACTAAAGCTAACACTATCCATCCATCGAAGCCTTGTTAAAGAAAACATGAAATAAAATTATGTTCTAAAACTCTGTTTTAACTTTTATTTTAAACTTTGTTTCAACATAAAAAGAGTCTAATCTACCGTCTAATTACACATGGGGTTAGTGTCTAAATCTGCAAGATTGATTCCACTAACTACAAAGTCAATACATATTGACAAGATTCTTCATAACAACCTGCAAAACTAAATTAAAACAATTAAATCATAAACAGGAAATTAAATAACAAAGAAGTAAAATAACATTTCATGTACAAGAAATAAAACAAAAGGACACTTATGCTATGTAATTCATAAACAAAATGATAGAAAAGTTACCCAGACTGTTGGTGGCCCCCCCAGCAAGTCGTGGTCACTCTTCAAATGCACACCACGATCTTCAACAACAAAAATTCATCATTAAAACTAAAAACGCAGTCTTACACAATTCTGGCAAAACAGAGGGAAATTGCGTTTTCTCTCTAATACACGACTTCCTAAACTTCTTAACTATTGTATGACCACCACAGTGGTATTTATAAGCTTTATAGACTGAGAGGTTGAACCTCTTCTAAAAACAGTAAATTACATTAATGATGCCATAACTGTCGAAATGAAGCGAGCCAATAATTTCCCAACTTAACAACTCAAACCGAGTTTTCAAGAGTTCAGTAGCTGGAGGGGGAAAGCACAAGCAAAACCCATGTTCCTGATTTGCCCATCATTGGACGCCAATACCATAACTGCCAAATCGCCCATCGTTTTTTTGCAGGACGGAGTGTCGGACAGAGTGTCGAACCGAGTACCAGATTGAGTACCGGATTGAGTGACGGAAGAAAAAACATGCTGCGATTTTTCCCTGTGACATCAAAAATTGTGAATTAGATCCTTGGAAACATGAAAACCTACTGAATTATAATCAAGATCATCATAAAAAACGAATTATGCATACTTGGTGTGGATCATAGCGTTTTGGCATAAAATCTCTTCAAAAACTTCTCCAAAACGTGAAAACGCATATATACATTCGACAAAAGTATCTAATAAACGTCATAAAATTGATCATATCTCAGGCCCAACATTACCCCCACACTTACGATTTTTCAGGTCCCACTGCAAACAAAATCAAATTTCCCCTCGTGACTAGGCTTGCTGAGGAGGATTAGCTTTAGAAGATTCTCCTTCTTGTTGTGAAGACTTTGCCTTATGCTTCTTGTGTTGCTTCAATTGTGCTCTGAGGCTGTGGTTGGATTTAGTGATCTCATCAACCAACCGTTGAAGGGATTTTACCTTTGCTTGGAGGACTACATTATCATGGTCAAGATGTGTGTCGATTGTCTTCCTTTCTTCCAACTATTGGAGAAATTGAGAATTCTCTTTTTGTAGCTTCTCAATGGCTGGTGTAGAATCAGTGATCTCGGAAGAAGGCTTAGATCCTTTGAGAGATGAGGACAATCTATTATTCTTAGGATCTAGAGTATGCATGGGTCAAGTAGCAGTAATAGGGGATTGATAAGGAGAGATAGGTTTTGATTTTGTCTTTCTTTGTGGCTCTAATCCATCCACAGAAACTTCCCTAAGTCTCTTGTGAGGGCTCTCAAGATCGGAGGACACTTGGATAGGGTCCGAAGTCGGAAAGGGTTTTGCATAAGGTTTTTCTCTTATGCTCTGAGTACTCTTTTGAAAGGGTCCTTTACCAAATTGATTGGCTCCCCTCCTATTTGTGGGAACTATGGGAAAGTCTTGTTGAATCACTTCTTGGAGATTTTTAGGTGTGGGATCAAGAGATATTAAAGGAATCTGGGGGTTAAAAATAAGATTATTTTGATCTTTACTCTTGGTCTTTTTACTCGATGAGGATGCAGGGGTGTCAACAAGCTTCTTGTATTGTTCCGGTAAAGAATTGGTATGTGCAGTGGCATTTGGAGTCTTTGGAGAGTGGGGCTTGGATGGATAAATAGTCTTTGGATCAAGTGGCTTTTTGATAGTCTTAATTGTCAAGTGGGGATTTGCAAATTGATAGATGAATGCATCCCAAGTTTTCCCATGTTTCTCTAGTTCAGCTAGAATAAGGAGTTTGATTAGGCGACAATGAAAGAGGTTGTTGTGGGGGTTAGTTACATTCTTCCTCACTTAAGATGACATCTTCTCCAAGATCTTTAGAAAGTAGAAGGGAAAATTCAAAGGTTTTTTGAACTGAAAATGAGATAGCAATCTGAAATGACAGGATTTGAATGTGGAATATCTACCTTCACATGTGATCAACCTAGTGATGACGATGAGAGGGTTGATCAATTCCTCCTTTATCCATTCCCTGGAATATCCTTTTTCTCCTGAGATGTTCTGGAATTCGGGCTTAAAAACCCTATTATAACTTGAGAGCAGCAGCTTGTGGTTTTTGAACCATCTATCTCCCATTCTTGGAAGCTTTTTGGCTGCAACAATGGACTCTATTGAGACCCCAAAGGAAATAGACCCCATGGACGTTGTCTTCCCATCGAAACTGAGAGAAAATTGCATGGAAAGTCCATCATCGTGGCCCTGCAAGTGAGATAAGAATGGCCCCCAACCCGCGCGCAAAAACACCTCTCTGCACTGTGCAAACTCAGGAATGGAAAAAATATCTGCATAGGAAGAGGGTTCATACCCCTTGGGCATTGTGATGAGGTGAAGAAATGGAAAGAGGCGAAATTCACCAAGAGAGGGTTTGATCGGGCCAAGGGATGGCACGAATTGAGCACGGGCCAAACGCGATTTGAACAGGGGAAGAAATGGCAGAGGCTGAGAACGATTTTATAACACAGAGGCAAGGCAAATAACAAGGGTGAATTGGGATAATAGGTTACCCAACCCGTATTTTAATGCGCCTATGGTTGAATTGGTTGCACACATGCATGCACGAGTTGCCATGTGTGGGCAATTTCGAATTCAAAGGCACATTTTTGGGGGAAAATGATGCGCAGTTAGATCAATTTCCAAGTCTTTTGACTTGGACATTTGATCATGAACATATCTAAAGCATATTCAATCAATTTCCTTCAACCAATTTACTTAAATGTCATTGATTCCTAGTTACCTGGAATTGTGGATAGTTATTGGTGTGTAATTCATATGGAACTTCATTCGGCACCTCAAACAGCACTTCATACGGCACCTCATACGGTACTTCACATGGAACCTCTGTGTTAAATATATTTTTACCTCCTGTAATGGATAGTCTGCAATATTTACATGTTTTTGACAATCACAGTGGTTAAGAGCAGAGGCAAAATGCTCCATTGTTGTTGATTTTTCCACCATGCTCAATGAATTCTCTTGCATAGGACATGTAATGTCAAAAACCTACAATGAACAACTTATAGAAAGCATAAGACATGTAATTTCAAACCTACAATGTACATCTTGTAACAAAAAATAAATCGATAGAGTGGTCTGTTAAGTATATGTTCAGCAATTTATAGCACACAGGAGTTTAGCACTTCAAAAAAAAATGATTGTTGATGTAATAACCTGTATCATGGAAATAATACAAAAATTCTTACAAAGATTTATTTCTCTAGGCAATTATCATTTGTCAGCTCATGAACCCCTCCCCCACACCTAAGTATCGTGACACCTCACAGTCAAAAGTATAGGAAACCAGTCAGTTCCCCCAATAGCCGAAGATTTATAGTATGTCAAGTGTAAAGATAAATTTCACAGATTGTTCTGACGAGATAGTTAGAATATGGCCCCACCTATATGATAAGAGATCCTTTATATAGATAAGAAGAGGTAGGCAAGAGAGTTTCAAGATAGTCTTAGAGTTAGTTCCCAATGGCAAGTTGATGGATTCCATTAACCTTAGCTTAACCATACATACTTCATGTCATATTTGTCTACAAGTAATGTCGTACATCAGGACAAGTTTAAATATATGATTTATTTTTTTGTCAGATTACCATCCTTGCTAGGTAGAATGCCCCGCTTCTAGAAAGCATGTTCAGTAATCCGATGGGTTTACCTAGTCATACCATAGGCCGGTACTCGCTGCCAGCAGACATGTTCAGTATCCCAGCGGGTTAGCCTCTTACACCCTCAGAGACTGGCCCTCCATCCTTTAAGATTTTAGTATAATATTTGCTTTATGCAAGAAGATGAGGGGGACAACTCTCAAAAAAACTTTTCTTTTTCTTTTTTCAATTGGGATGGTATTTATGTTAGAGGATTCCTTTCCATTATATTACTTAGTGATTTTCCCAATGTAAGGGGTACTTAAGCGAGCGTGGCCTATCTAAAGATATGATATAATCAATCTATTTAGTGTCTAGAGGATGGTACCATTGAGAAAGAACAGAAAGGTATCTCTAGGCTCAACTCACTTTCTTCTTTTGTAGTTATTGTGATGTTTCCATGACTAACCGCTAATTAGACTTCCTTGTTACTTTTTAATAAAGACACTTTACTCACTTACTTAGGTTTCTTGGAAAAACAAATGTACGAGAGACCTCTAGGCTTGATGGTTATGGTATCACTTCCTTATACAGTGGTGAAGAGTTTCAAGAACAACTATTTTAGAATTCCTTAAGAAAATGAAAATTTCTGCAAAAATATGGCTAATTACAATAAGTCAATATTCATTTGATGCTTAGCAGACAACGAAATTCAAGTGTAACAATTTTTTGAAGAAAAATCCTTCGTTTATATTTCCTTGAAACTGACTACTCCTTGTGAAATAAATACTTACAGGAATCTTCTAGAATTGCCTTATTAACAAAATTCAAAAACTATTTACATATGTACAGTAGAATATTCAGAAAAAATTTCAAGAACAAGAGGGGACTTCCACATCCACTAATTCCAATTCCTTGTTAGTTGACATGACCTGTAGAAAATCCTCTTTGGAAGTGGGCTTATGATCAAATTTGAGTCGGTGTCCATTTAATACAAAGGATACTTGTCCATCATCAATTGTTTTAATTTTTACAGATCCATTGTCATATACAGTGTCTACCTCGTAAGGGCCCAACCACCGGGTGTTGAGTTTTCCTTTGAAGGTTTTGAATCGGGAATCAAACAATAGATCCCAATCACCAGGTTGGAAGTGTTTCTTCTTAATAAACTTGTCATGCCACTTGCTCCTCTAGTTTTGGACTAATATTGTTCATTGGATGGCATCTTGCCTGATCTCATACAACTCATTCAATTGTAGGGCTCGTTGCTTCTGAGCCTCATCTAAGTTTAATCCCAATTTTGCAGCAATACAGAAGGTCCTTACTTGGAATTCTATTAGTAGAAGTACTTATTTCCCGTACACTAGCTCATAAGGGGTATGCCCAATGGTATTTCTCCAAGTGGTCTGGTATGCCCACAGAGCCTCTAGAAGCCTATCAGACCAATCCCGATGATGTAATTGAACAGTTTTGGTCAATATAGCTTCCAGGACTTTTTTTGTAGATTCTATCTGACCATTAGCTTGCGGGTGGTATGGAGAAGATTTACAGTGTTTAATCCCATATTTCTTTTTTATCTCTCTCATCAGCTCGGAAGTGAATTGAGTGCCTTGTTCTGTAACAATTTCATGAGGGACACCGAAACGGGTAAAGATGTCTTCATATATGAATTCGACAATAGACATTTTTGTAGCCCTAAATAGGGATTTTTCCTCTACCCACTTGGTGACACAGACCGTACAAACCAAAATATAGTTCTTTTTATGGGACGTGGGTGAAATTGGTCCTACAAAGTCAAGGGCCCATTTTTCGAAGGGCTCTATCATAACTTGGGCACGCAAAGGCATTTCCTCAGCTGACATAGGTCTTCCTATCCTTTGGCAACCATCACAAATTCTCACATACTTGGCAGCATCTTTGAAAATGCTAGGCCAATAATAACTCGAATGTAACACTTTATATGTTATACGTTTGTCAGAAAAATGGCCACCAAATGGTCCATCATGACAACTTCGTAGTATTTATGGTACCTCATCCTCTCGGACACATCTATGAATAATCAAATCAGGACCTGTGCGAAAAAGTTCATGACCAACCCAAGATTAATTAGCACTATGTGTAATAATTTTCCACTTTTCATAAGGTGACAAATGAGATGGTAAATTCCTAGTATCCAGATAGTTTTCCATATCTGCAAACCATGGGGTATTGACAGAAAGGGAAAAGAGGTGCTCATCTGGGAAACTATCATCTACATGGATATCACCATCCTCATTTTTTATTCGGGAAAGAAAATCAGCTACCACATTATCCTTTCCAAGTCAGTCAAACACAATGATATTAAATTCTTGTAATAACAGAATCCACCTAGTCACTTGGCCATTAGTTATGGGTTTATTCATGAGAAATATAATGGCGGAATGATATGTATGTACAAATACTCCGTAACCTATAATGTAATGATGAAACTTGTTAATAGCATGAACAATTGCCAAGAATTCCTTCTCAGTAACTATGTAGTTTAACTCGACAGGGGACAAGTTCTTGCTCACAAAATAAATGGCATAGGACTGTTGGTCTTCTTTCTTCCCTAATACTCCTCCTATTGCGGTGTTGGAGGCATCAGTGGATATATGAAATGGGATATTCCAATTGGGCCCTCTAAGGACTTGTGCCACAGACAACTTAGCTTTCAGGGTTTCAAAGGCAGTTTGACACTGCTCAGTCCAAACAAAATCAACATCTTTTATTAGTAATCCAAACATAGGTGCAACAATCTTTGTAAAATTTTCAATAAACCGTCGGTAGTATCCGGCATGTCCAAGAAAGATTCTCACCTCTTTCTGAGTCTTGGGGGGTGGAATTCTAACAATGACCTCAATCTTTGCAGGATCGAATTTTATCCCTTCAGATGAAACATGATGTCCTAGAACCACTCCTTCAGTTAACAACATTTTACATTTTTCATGACTTAAATATAGGTTCATTTCTTGGCATCTGATGAGGACCTTTTCTAAGTTGTCTAAGGCTTCCTAGTAAGTGTTGCAATAAATTGTGAAGTCATCCATGTAGACCTCCACACAATCATGAATAAGATCAGAAAATATCCCTAGTACTGCTTGTTAAAATGTGGCAGGAGCATTACACAATCCAAATTGTAAGATCCTATAGGCATAGGTTCCCTAAGGACAAGTAAAGGTAGCCTTGTCCTGGTCCTCGGGTGCTATGAGAATTTGATTGTACCCATTGTACCCATATAAAAAGGAAAAATACTTCTTTCCATACAAGGTATCCAGAACTTGGTCAATGAAAGGAAGAGGAAAGTAGTCTTTCGGAGTGGCTTTGTTGAGTTCTTAGAAATCAACACAAATCCTCCATTTCCCAGTCACTTTCTTTGGAACCACTACAAGAATTGATACCCACTTACTGTCGTAGAAGGGATAAATAAATCCGACATTTAATAACTTTTGGATCTCCTCCTTTACTATATCTTTAAGTGTAGGGTTCATCCTTCTCTGGGGTTTCCTAACAGGTGTTACTTCCCCTTGGGTATATATGTGATGGATGGATGTGTCAGGGTGTATACCCTTCATGTCAATGTATTCCCAGGAAAATGCTCTTGATTTTTCTTTAAGGATATTTACTAATTGTTTATGTTGGTCTGCATCTATCCCGGAGTTTATATGTAAAAATTTCCCTGGACGGATCTCGTAGGGCATCGTATAAGACATGGAAGATTCATCTATCTCGAAGATAAAATATGTCGAATATAAAATGGATGGGTCCAATTGTTCCTGAAATTATTCCCCAAACATGTACTCAAATTGGGGAAAAGATTGTGGAAAATCCACACATGTGATAGCAGAAATAAACTGGTTTAGCACATTTTCCATTCTGTGCTCCTAAAGTTCCCATGCATGGTATCTTGGAAATACGGGTTCTTCCCAGTCCTCATTCTCATATGGACATTCAAGCCACCATAGATTCTCCATGATAGGTTGAGTCAGAGGGTATATGATGAGCTTCTGGATAGAAAGTCCATTTGAGATGGTCATTTCTCCCTCTCTGCAGCCAATAAATGCATTGGTTGTGGCTAACCAAGGTATTCATAAAATGACAGGATGGCCTTTTGTAGGGTCCTTTGAGTGGATGAAAACAAAATCTAATGGGTATTCCCATGAGGCTAAAGTAACCATGATATCATCTAAAATTCCTTCAGGTATAACCCTGGTCTTATCTACTAATTCCAAAATGGTTGGGGTAGGCTGAAGAAGAGGTTGTAACTGTAATTGTTCCAAGGTAGTAGCGGTCATAACATTGATGGTTGCCCCTAGGTCTATGAGAGTGTTTCCAATGGAGACCTCATTAATAGTTATGGTCACTACGGGGTTTCCTGGGTTCCCATATTTTTCTATTTTTGGCTGCTCTGATATGTATTTGGAAAGTCCTCCTACCAAATGTACTATAGGAGGGTCCTTTTGCTTCCTACCTGGATTCTTAATACATAATTATTTGACTACATTACTATAGATTGGAATGTCTTTAATGGCTTGAAGCAGGGGAATCTTGACATAAATATTATTCAATTCATTCAAGATGTCAAATTCCGGTCGAGTGGTAGGTTCTCGATTACCAATCTATCTGGATAAGGAGGGACCTTCATAATTTGTGAAGGTTCATTTTGGGGAAGCTTGGGTTCAGGTTCTTCAGAATAATAGCAGCTTCCCACCTAGTGTCATCCGTGGGTTGTTTGGTGGTCTCTTATTTTTCTTCTTCCTGGATGACTACTGAAGGTCTCTGCCTATCCAGAACTTGTCCTGATCTTAGTTGAATTTCCTGTAATGGAACAAGAGTGATAACATATGTCGAGAATTCCTGCATCTCAACATTGTGAAGAGGTTGAGGGGGATTATTATTGGGATTGGGAATTGGTTGTGCCGGTAATAGTGTCAGTCTCGAGGATCTTGCAATCTGATATTGTAGTGGTTGTTGTTGTGGAATAGGAGGTAAAGGTGGTGGAACAAAACCTGGCAGAATTTGTGGAGTGTTCGGTGGGAACTGAGGATAATGATGGTTGGACATAGGGATAGGTGGAGCTTGAGGGTTTCCTTGGTTATGTCCTCCTCTCCATACTTAGAACCAAGGATGTTGGTACTGAGTAGACCAGTTTTTCCAACCTGGTGAGTTCCACTGTTATTGTTGATGATGATAGGGTGGAACTTGAGATTGTAGATCTAGGTATGTGGGTTGGTTCCTAGGTTGTCATGGCCTCTTAGGTTCATAAGAGGACTCCCCAGGATCCCCACTCCTATATATGGCTAATAAATCGGTCAATGTTGGACATTTTGCAGTTGAGTGGTCTTCTATGTAGAAGACACAAATTGAAATGTTATCTAATGGGCATTACCTTGAGGAATGCTTCCTCCTGCATCTTGGGCAATATATGCTCATTGCGGAATTTTCCTCCTCCAGTTTCTTTTTAATTCTAAGGGTGTCCAAATGGGAACCTATTGTGCTTAAGATATATGTATTGAAGTTTTCTAAAAGGTTCCCTATCTTTGCTCTCGTGATACCACCTGAACTAACTAGTTTTAAGATTCTATTATAAGGGTCCCGAACATTTTTTCTTGTTTTTTCTCTACTCCTTGAGTAATTTTTACACATTTCACATATTTCGGAAAATGGTTTATGGGAGATGTCACCTGATGCCATCAGGTTAATAATCTCTATATATTCTTCTGAAATTCCCTTAAGGAAAAGATCCCTAACTGCATCCTTTGGAAGGTCATGGTATTTTGACTTCTGGGAGATATAACCTAATCTTTCCATATAATCTTCAAGGGTCTCATCGTCTAGCTGTTGGATTTTAAAGATGTCATTACGAAACTTTTTGGTCTTGCAGTAGTCTTGTAACTTCCTAAGAAAGATGTCTTTCGTGGCTTCCCAAGACCTAATACTGGATTCTCCCAACCCCATGAACCATCTTAGTGCAGAGTCTTTGAGGGTGGCAGGAAAGAGTTTTAGTTTCTGGGGATCTTGCACGTAGTTGTAGCTCCTACACAAGATGTTGAACTCAAATAGGAAGGTCTTTGGATCTTCATTGTTTTTACCATAAAAGGTAGGCAGTGCTGAGAGAGGAATATTCTTCATGTTGACATTTGGGGTGGTGTCCAAAGTTGGAAACCCGAAGGTAGTTTCAGTTTTGGTTTCCAGTTTCTTCTTCTTCCCTGTGTATTACATTGTTATGGTCCTCCTGATCATCCATATTGGTTTGGTTTCCAAAAAGAGAGTACCTAGGTGGTTTTATCTTTGAAGAGAACATGGTTTCCCTTTGATGGAAAGGTATTCTTACTGATTGGATATCTGGGACTCTAATCGAGCCGGTTGAGATTATTGGTGCCAAAGTTTTTGTGTCAGTTTGAGAGATAATTACGTTGGTTGAACTACTAAACAAAATATTCACATGTTTAGGTCTATGATATCCTCAAAGTTAGGATCTCCTAGTGGTGGTGTAAAATCAAAGGTTGTATTGTTTGGTCCTGTAGAAGGCTCGAGTGGTCTTGCCTCATGTTCCAATATGATTGATGCTTCAATTTCTTGTTCTATAGTGCTCCCTATGGTAGTCTCTTCAGAGAATACTTTAGTTCTTTGAGTTGAGATAGCTTCTATTTTTCGGTATTGATCTATGGATTTTATGAGTGGAACGTTTCTTCCCCCGAAAAGATCGGAAGGAACATTGGTTGAAAGGTCTGATTTAGATTTAATGTATCTCCTTTTTGGGTCTTAATGTAGACCCCTACCTCTGACTCGGCAGGGTCTACTGACCTCCCGGTCTAAGGATCATTCTTGGAACTCGTGATGAGTTGAAATGCCTCTTCGGGTCCCCTACAGGAACCTTCAATCAAAAAAACCACAGGTCCTTCCACGAAAACCCCGCTTGCGCACTCTAGAACTGGGCGCGAGCCTTCCCCCACACGACCACGGCGCTATGGTTTGGTCCACGCCAAAAGGATTTATCATGAATTGGGACTTCGGGAGTATTGGTGTGATACAAAACCAATACCCTAAATCCACGAAACCCAGAAACCCAAAGTGGGGCCTCTCCCCAGGACCAAATCTGACGATCATGTGATCTCCTCGATCGACGGTCACGATCGCATCACTATTTCAGGTTTCATGAAATCTGTTGTGAGTCCCTCTAACTCTTTAGAATCCCCAAACTCTAAACCTCCGAAGTCCCCTCACCCAGATCAACAGTCACCCTTCTCTCACGATCTGATGATTCAGATTGTATCATGAGTTCATGCCTCACGAGTTCTTAGAACTCCTCCCGTTGACTTCCTCTGTGTCGCAATTCAGCGAAAAGTTGAACTCTCGCCATGGGTCCTCCTAATGGACAGTTAGGATCAAATCATCTCCCATCTCATCGGGTGTTTTCTCTTGTCTTTAGATCTGTTTTCCCGATGCCCAAAACCTTGAACCGTACCCACGCTGAATCAATGGTCCACAGGTCTCGCTATCCAGCGGCTGTGATTGAATTCACCACATGATGGTGTGTATCAAAGTATTCTCCTTACTTACTCTACCTCCCTCTACCTGTTGTCTACAGACAAAAAATGGCTCTAATACCATATGATGGTATCACACTATATCATTCATCTCCTTGTTCTCTGCTTGAGAGAAATCAATCTCTGATACCACTTGATGTAGATCCCCTACCTCTGCCTCGGTAGGGTCTGCTAACCTCCCGATCTAAGGATCGTTATTCAGACTCTTGATGAGATGAAATGGCTCTTTGGGTCCCCTACAGAAACCTTCAATCACAAAAACCACAGGTCCTTCCACGAAAACCCTGCTTGTACGCTCTAGCACTAGGAGCGAGCCTTCCCCCACATGAATACGGCGCTATGGCTTGGTCCACGCCAAAAGGTGTTATCATGAATCGAGACTTTGGGAGTATTGATGTGATACAAACCCAATACCCTGAATCCACGAAACCCTGAAACCCAAAGTGGGGCCTCTCCCCAGGACCAGATCTAATGATCTTGTGATCTCCTCGATCGATGATCATGATCACGTCACTATTTTGTGTTTCACAAAATCTTTTGTGAGTCCCTCTGACTCTTTTGAATCCCTGAACTCTGAACCTATGAAGTCTTCTCACCCAGATAACTGGTCACCCTTCTCTCACGATATGACGGTTCAAATTGTATCATGATTTCACGCCTCACGAGTTCTTAGAACTCCTCTCGTTGACTTCCTTTGTGTCGCGAGTCAGCGAAAATCTGAATTCTTGCCACGTGTCCTCATGATGGACGGCTAGGATCAAATCAGCTCCCAGCTCATTGAGTGTTTTCTCTTATCTTCAGCTCTGTTTTCCCGATGCCCAAAACCTCGAACCGTACCCATGTTGAATCAACGATACACAAGTCTCGCTATCCAACGACTATGATTGAATTTTCTGATTTCGTGATTCGGGATTTTTAACAACTCCTCCTTACAAATCTCCCGCTGACCAAGTCTCTGAACGCTTGGATCTGCTACCACCTATCCTCTGAGATGATGGACGGTTCCGATATAATCATAACTTTGACGAGTCTATTCTCCTCTGCATACACAAGGTTAAACCTTGTGTGCCTTCTTCCGGATCCGACGGCTATCAGTCCTCTACGCTCAGATCTGGCGGCTCAGATATGATCTTCCCTGTGCGCGTTCCTCCTGTGTGCCTGAACATAGATTCAGCGGTCCATATCTTTTCTCCAAGTATCAATCTAATGGCATTTGTGCTCCTTCCTCTTGAGCTTCGCTCCTTTCTTGCCTTAGAATATTTTCTAAGTGTCAAAGGGTTCGACCTTCAATTCTTCCTCAAACCCAGAGACTTTGGGTCTCGTCTACATTCTGAGAATGTTGTCCCTCCTGAGCTTTGTCTGCGGCTTGGAATTAGAAGTGTCTCGACTTATTTTTCCTCTTTGTTGATACTCTGTGCGCAAAGGCACTATTCTTCCTAAGCTTCGGTGATGAATCTCGACCTCGGCCCTTCACACAATTGTGCTCCGTGTGCAACTTCACGCCACTCCTCCTGAGCTTCTTCGAACTTGAAACAAGTTCACTCTACGCTTTCTCCTTACGCTTGACTAGCCTTCAGATGGCTGTCATTCAACACCTTCACCTGAGTGTTGGCCTAGTGCACTCCTTGCACAGGTCTTTTCTCTCCTTGAGATTCAACTACTCGGACCTCAAATGTCTTTGTCTCTTTTGTCCCTCGAAGAGATGAAAGTGCCCTCTTGGAAGCTCTTTCTCAAGCACACATTGATGAGCCTATAGAGTATTCAAAAACTCTATGAGTGTCTTCCTTCTCGATACTTCTCCTCTTTCAGAACTCGAAAAAGAGTTCCCTGGTGCACTCTATGCACTCGCTCAATTGCCTCCTGGCAGAGCTCCACAAAACCTCCAGTAGTTATGTCTTCTCTATGTGCCCTCCTCTTCACAGTCTTACCTCCAAGGTGTTCAGCAAACTTGAGGATTCTCCCTTGAATCTAATGATTCCTCTGGTGCACCCTTTTGGCACATCTTTGCCTGAATTCTACAGAACTCATATGTGCACTCTTTGCACTAGCTTAAAGAGTCCTCAGTACCCTGTCATGCAACCCCTTGCATGAAGTCACAAAGAACCCAGACTAGAAAATCAAATAAACTCCTGAATATATGAGAAAATCTATCTATCCCTACAGATGGCATCTAACATGCATATACAGCATAAAATACGTAAAATACGTTCATTCATAAACACATAAACACACAAAGAAT
>SNQJ01S0065180.1:58008-98544 GCA_010110895.2 Picea sitchensis | reverse complement strand
GACATCTCCAAAGAAAAATCAAAATTTTGTCCGTTGGACATCGCGTTCCATAGATTTTCGGATTAAAGTGAAGGATTTCTTTATGGCGAAGCGCATATGTTATCCCATCAAATGAAAGTATTCCTTCCTTGACACATATTTGGGCATCTTCACACGAAATTCCTTCCTTTATTTTATTTTATAATTAAAGTGAAGGATTTCTTTATGGGTAATTGCACATAATCACGTCGTGGTAAGTGAAAGCTAAAGAAATTTGATTTATGGTCCCACATCAAAGAGAGATGAGTATTCGAATTGGGCCATCATGGTCCGGACACATCAAAGAGATATGAGTATTCGAATTGGGCCATCATGGTCCTCATTAAAGAATTGTACAACTTTTATGTGTTAGCTGACCCATCGGGTTATATGGGAACTAATTGAAACTCCTCCATTTATGTTATTTATGTGGTTGATTTGGTTGGGTTGAAATCTTTTTCTATTTATTTAATATTAGGATAATATTAGTATCACTAATTATAGTAGTTATTAGGAAATATTAGACGGGTAATAAATTGTAATTTGGAAATTTTAAAGTATTATGTTGGGATTTGGGACTTGGAATCTTGTAAATATATTTATATGAGCCCTCTCATGAAATTGATGGGTTAAAAGTGGAAATCACAATTTAAAAACATGGACACATTCTTTTTAAACTAGTTACGAAGTCTTCTGAATCGTGACACAACCTTGCCAAGTCATCCACCAACTAAGATTTGAACGAAAGTATGCATGTTTTAAGAACACACACATTACTAATGTGTGTGGATTCATAGGCATACATTGGTTCTTATGTGTATTGATTAAAAAAGGGTTGTGGCTTTTTTGTTGTTTCAACATCACATGGTGCATTCTAGAGGAGAAGAGGAGAACTTTGGAGCACTAGAGTAGTGGATCTGACTATGATGAGGATGAGGAAGGTTGTAATTGTTGTCATTCATTGCTTCCAACAATTTTAGAGACATTTTCTTCTTAATTCTTTCAAGTACAAGGTAGGTTTTGTCTAACGATTATGTCTACACTTATTAAATGCCATGAATTCAAAAAGGAAATAAAAATGTTCCATTCTTGTTCAATTTCACCCTATAAATTATATTGGCATGGAGCATATGCATGATAAAAAAACAAAACCCACCACCACCACCAACTGAAGAAGTTCTAAACCATAACCGTCAACCACCAAGTCGAGATGCAAACACTAACATTGACAATGGCATTAAAACATTGACAAATCTAATTGGTTATCTTAGAGGTACTAGAGAGATGGCATGGAGATCAATATTTCATCTTTGGGAAGCAAATGTTTCCTTATCTAAGGTTGAGTTTTCATTGTGGCGGTTGAGTTTCTTAAGGTTGGAAATTTTTCTTCATAGAGGTTGAGTTCTCCACCTTGCTGGGAGAATTTAATGACCAAGGGGGTCGTATTACTGATGGGAAAGGGTGATTTTCACTTGTTGGTCACTTTATTTGCTTGATGGGAACTTTCCTTGAAGGCTGGGCACATTCTCTTAGAAGTTGGGCGTTATTCTTTGAGGTTGGACGAAGATCCTCACTGTTGGGGCATAATACTTCAACCAGGGACCAAAATACTATTGTTGGGGGCAATTCTCTTACCAGAATCGACCTTGTTTGTTGCTGCAACAAACTTCTGGTGGACATACCCATTTGTTGGAAGGAGAAGTCAATTTGTTAGTGCAGCAAAGTCTTATCATCTTGTGGGTATTAACTACTAAAGCTTTGGACGTATTAGACAGATAGTTTTGAGCACATTCATCTCAAACATTGTAAGGACAACCCACAAACCCTATATCAGGTTCCTAATAAATGTTGTTGCATTATTTGTTGAGTCTTGTATGTATACCAGTTGCTACATGAAATTAATTCAATAAAGTGTTTGAGTTTTCAGTATTGGTGTTTATTGTAAATCCCGTGCTAGGATAAGTTTATGTATTTTAATTTCTACCATAGATGTATATATGTATGTTGGGAGTCAAACATATGTTGGAAAAAGGGCTGCAAACTGTTTGTGGAAAAACCCATATCAGCAACACATATAAATTTCTACAGTAGCAAATTGTTTGACAAAGTTTCTACACAACAAACTAAGGGAAATTTCCAAAAATTTTAGTGGGACCATTACAATTTTTTAGCCTTCCCATGTTGCGCTAGAAGCAACATTTTCTTCCAAGCCTAGTGGCCCTCTTCATATTGAGAATCAATCTTTTGACATATCGCTTCGCCCCCAAAACGGATTTCTTCGACACACAATGCATAATCCCAACACATGGGCCGCCCAAAACTATATTATTGTGGAAGACATAGCCTAGGCACCATGTGCCATGTTTTCACTTGAAGTTCTCCAAAGTTTCCCCATGCAATGGAAATCCTTATTGGCATCCATAGGTGGGGTTGATCCCTCGAAGTTGAGTTTGATGACATTCGATTCTTTTCAGGTTACTCCTAGGCTCTCCCATCATGTTTCTTTCCAGGTCATAGTGCAATCAATGGGGAAAAACATTTACCGAACGATGGTGAATGGAGGAGCCTCAACTTGGATAATTTTTATTTCTTATTGGAAGTCCCTCGACTCTCCTAAGCTTGACACGTCTGCAACACTATTGAAAGAGTTCGATGGAAACATGTTCCAAACTCATGGAACAATCATTGACTTACCCATTGATTTAGGTGGAAAGAATTTTTTGTTGTTGTAGAAGTTGTCGACACACCTCTGGAGTATAAACTGTTACTTGGGCGTACTTAGTTCTATGAGATGACTCTAGTCATCTCATCGATATTTAGGGTCTTACACTTCCCTCATCAACAGAGAATAGTGATGATCAATCATCTTGCATTATGCACCCTAGACCTTGGGTCCAATTTGGGGTCAAATGTACCCTTTGTCGGTGATACCACACAGTATTACATGAACATTGGTGCAGGGATGTTCAAATATCCTTCCCGAATGGGTATATTTCCCCTTCCCCCACCATCTGCTACTGCACATATTGCTCCTATTAATATTATTTCTTCGTATATCGGTGGATCTCGTGGCTCTTTTGATCCTTGGGTGGCACCTCATCCCAAGGATGTTGAATCATATGGAGCTTCCATTCCGCTCACAACGGTTGATATTTTCAATCCTATAATCTTGTCAACATATGCTAATACTGGTTAGAAAATCCATCCTCATATGGAGTGTGATCAACCTACTCCTCTTGTACGGTTTTTTGACTCTCCAAGTTCACATGACATCCTAGATTTTGAGTTTCCTCTAGAAGAGGCCATCTTGGAAGTCATGGCTTCCATAGATAAGCCCAAGGAAGATGAGGATAATCGAGAATCCATCCTCCCTGATTTGAAACCCATGAGAGTTAGCATGATGAGTATTGACTCGAGACCGGGGGCATTTGTTGGGGAATCCAGTAGACCTCCTAATCTTAACCCTTTTTTGCCTCGGATATCTTTTTCGGAACTTTCCACCGAATTATTTGCTTCCCCTTCCATCGAAGATTCACATTTTATACCTCCTTCACATCTTGATGGGTCTTATCACAAAGCTTCCATTGCTCACCAAACCACTCATGATGAGTATATTCGATCGTAGAAATTTATTCCTATATGGCATGGCCCCGACATGGCATGCCATATGATGTTGACATCGACCCATGGGTTCATTGGTTACGGAAATGATCCTTGGCCTGATCCTCGCAATGGGCTCTACTTTGTGTAAAGCATCAATATGTGTAGTACCTTGTACATAGGTGTGTCATGTGAATGCCTTTTATTTTTCATATATCATATCCAAAAATATTTTATTTTTTGAGATTTCACTATGCATTTTGACCCCCCAAATCTAGTTTACATGTGTTGACAGGATTACAGGGATGTTTTTACAAAGATGGTGACTTCCACTGAATGTGAGTTACTTGTTTTCCAAACCGGAATATAGGGATAGGTTTTTCCCTACATTTTGTGTTTTGCATTATTAACCATCCATTATGTCGTCACAATGCCTTAGGTTTGATCTCATCGGGTTGCAACATTAGCCACTCCATTTTTCACATCATAACCTGTTCGGTAGTGCCTACCCTTCATGGGAGCCTTGTTTAGCGCCCAGATTACTATTCGATGCCCATGCTGCATTTTCCCATAGGACTAAGCCCTTATTCATCCCTGACATGACTCGATGATTGAGCCTTATTCTTCTCTCTTCATCTATATTCTAGCCACATCCCATGGGGGTTCCCAGAAAATTTTTATTGTTTCTTAATGGTCGGCTATGAATTTTTTGCTTTAGTCATGTTTTTCGCTATTGTGTTGTTGTTTTCCCAGACCCTGTTTACCATTGTTGATGTATCCCTTGACCATCTACCTATTGCATTATTTTTCCTTTGTTTTGCATCCATATACACATGGAGAGAACAAATGCTAAGAGTGGATCTCACTTTCCTATGCCATTGGCATTCATCTTTCTTAGGTTGGTTCCATGCACTTGGAACATAGGAGCATGTTGATGAGCCAGTCGTTCTCTCTAGATGAGTATAATTTTATCTCTTTTTTGGACTCGTAAAAGGACATGAAAAAGGTACACATTGAGTATACTTGTGTCATTATTTCATGCTCATTAAACCATGAAAAACAAAAAACAAAAAAAAAGAGTGGGGGGGTTTTCACCATTGGTTTATTCTCAAAATGGTAGCGTCAATCCAATCTCCCTTGAACATGGCACTTGTTTGATTCCTCACCACATAGTTTGGTTTTAGCTTTCCTAGGATCCATCCCAATAATATGAGTTAGAGATACTCCATCGACTGGTTACTCTTCCAGTCATTATGGAGTGTACTTCAATACCTCCTGTGTTGTTGCACTATATTCATCTAGCTCTTATATCTTGCTGCCAAGTTATTTTTTTTCCATGCTACATGTTAAAGAGAATTTTGATCCTAATTCGACCATCTATTGTTTTGTTGACTTTCCAATTCGGTAATCATTATGTCAATTATACTTAGTGATACTCTCTCTTCACATCATCTCTCATTGTATGTTTCATGTCGATTGATGGGGTATACATCAAGGCCCTCCTTCGATGGATATTTTTCTATTGACTTTAGCACATTATCTAGGAGAGGAATCTAGAAACTAGCTAGTAGCTTATAGCTTGTAGTTCTTAGTGGTAGGCATCCTCATGATCGACAATGGATTTACATCATTGACCCTTTATCGTTTGATTCTATGAGTGTTCGACATCAGATCCTTTATTCACATTCGCTAGATTGTACTAGGTAACTTGGGGTCCATATTCATCATCAGTAGGTCCCCTCACATATGCTAATAGTATACATCAATGCCTGGTCATCATACAGTTTCTACCATGCTCAACATCAAATCATTTATTCACATGTCGTAGATTCATACCATTGGGGTTTGGGTCGAATACCTTGGGTTTGGAGCCACATCATTCCGTTAGAGCATTCCTTCCCAACTTGTGATGGATTATATCACTTGTCTATTAGTACTTTCAAGACTTCACGAGAACTTTCCTCAATGCTCATTGTCTTCCTGATGCTTATATATTTTTGCGTACATCCACATTGTATTTTCTCATGGCCATGATCTCATTGGTGACATGGATCCATGGTGTATTCTTTCATGGTCATGGTATTGCATTTCACTTCTTGGACCCACAGTGTATTTTGTTGGCATTCATGCTTTGTTTCTCTTCGTAATTTGAGTATGTCTACCTAGGGGATGGTATATATATGCTCTCATCCTTGATGTTTGATTGCAGGTACTCATTGGCTCCTTGATCTCTGAACTCCTTCCTTATGCAAATCGTCACCATGAATTTTCATAATGTATTTCGACCATCAATTCCTGTTTTCACCTCACACACTAGGGGGCATATGTTATACTTGTATTTTCCACAATAGTTTGTGCAAGCATGTTATTAGATGTTATGAGGCTAGAATTATATAATTGAGTAAAATTATCATAATTATTTCACAAGGAAATAATTACTTTCTCACAATTTCATAATTATGAAATAAGAATTATTTCA
This sequence comes from Picea sitchensis, assembly GCA_010110895.2. Taxonomy (NCBI): domain Eukaryota; kingdom Viridiplantae; phylum Streptophyta; class Pinopsida; order Pinales; family Pinaceae; genus Picea; species Picea sitchensis. Next base: position 92,447 of record SNQJ01S0065180.1, on the reverse strand, counting down.
TAATTGAGAATAAACTCATAATAGAAAAGAAAGATCATAGTGATTTGGAAAAATCTCATAATTGAGCATGGAACTTGAGCAAAAAGCTCATAATAGAAAAAAAGTTCATAATAGGTTGGCAAAAGCTCATAATTAAGCGTGAAACTTGTGCATGACTTTTAATTGCTTAGTTCACATGTCATCACGCCTACATATGACTTGTAATTGCTTAGTTCACATTTTATCAAGCTATCCATGACTTGTGTCCACCTATCCATGGTTTGTATTCACCTAATTCACATGTCATGAATCTTATCTCCAATATATTCTAAAATCCTATAAGAAGAGGCCAAATCAAGGAGATGGGGAGAGGAGTTTTGAGGGTGGTTATGCTGGAAAAATAGAGATAGAAGATCAAGAGGCTAAGGAGGAGCACCGGGAACCAGGAACAAGGAACTATGAGGAAAGCATTAACATTCAAGGAAGAAGATTTCGAATGTTGGAGCTGGAACTTCATATCTGCATTAGTCGAGATATACGAAGGACAACCTATAGTTCAAGTTATGCTATCCCTACCACTCTTTAGGTTAATTATGAGTCCATATTCTTGAGTCATGAAAATCCATAGGAATATATCATTCTTTTTTTCTAGGATCAATAGGCAGATCCTAGGGAGATCTTTCCATCTCTCCTATGAGATCCCTATGAGATTTAACCCAAAACACCTTGTTGTAGTGTCTTGAGCATTATTTGTAGTGTGTTCATGTAATGTTTTGAATACACTATATGTCGCTTTACTCAACAAGTTATAGATTGTGGGATATGAGTTGTCAACCAAAACCACTAGTTCATGTTCTTTAGAGTATGCTTCTAAAGAATTTCTCCAAGATTTCGGTGACAATTGAATGATTATAATGATCAATGAAACCATTGTTAGCTTCAATGATGGTTTGCTCGCATATTTTTAATTCCATTCCACTGGTAACATAGGGTCAAGATCTCATTTCCATAATAGCTTCAAACCTACTTTATTTTTTGAAGTTGCAGGATCCAAATACTTATATTCTTTCATAAACTTGATTATGATATAACAATTTATGCCATCCTTGTTTCCCTCTTCCATAAGTTCCTTTTCTTTCTTGATAGAATTTTGATTCATTACAAAGGAGTCCCCGATAGAAGGTCCACGTTCTCCAATTATGGAAAATATTTTTCCATTGTTTCATCCTGCTTTGATAATAAATTTGAGGATATTCTCTGCATACACCTATTATCCAATAAAAACTTTGTGATTAACCAACATAGTTTACAAGAATAAACCAGAAGTAACTACAACTAATACACACATCACAAAAATGTCCCTAAGAACCATTTTTCTATTCCTTCCATGCCAATCATTTTATTTACTCTTTCATCAAATTTACTTTCCTTCTTCCAAATGTTGCTTCCTGCAACTCAAGAAACTCAAGAATGTACCCATTCCAAAAGTCCTCTACTTGGAAATAATTGTTGGAGATATTAAACACACCTAGGATTTTCCTTTCATTTTATTTCCTAAGTTTATTTGGCTATGTTGAGGATCCCTTAGTCTGATATATTCTTCCATCATTGATAATATTCTTCCCTAGACAAGGGTGCCACATACCCCAGAGTCAATTATCAGTTACCATTCAATTAGACTAGTTGAGTGAATTGTTGCATGTCAACCTTGGATTTATCACCAAGTGTTGCATGATAAACTTGGGACCATCACCAATAATGCACACTTGCATTGGGATCATCACCAGTAAGGCACATTCCATATGTGTGAATAATCTTGTCCTCATTTCACTCCAGTTTGGCTAGTTAACTAACGACCGCATGGCTAGTTAACTAGGACTAGGTGGAAGTTGACTCCAGTGGCTGCCAGTGTTTGTCACATCTCTCTAGAACACTAATAATGCACATTATATTGGACAATATGGCAAGTTATAGATAATTTTTAAAGATTTGTTTACACCATTGCAATATTTCTAACGGTGTAAACGACTCTTCAAACAGAGTTACAGATCAAAATATTTTCGCGTTCAAAGTTTGGTCAACCTAGCCAAGTCAGCAGGGGATGAGTTAGCATCTATACTGCTGACATCTACATCAATACAGATGATTTCATCATCTATACAGTACATGGAACATGCAGGAGGTGACACATGTCATGTTGACATCATCATGGTGACGTGGTAGCACCATAGGATGCCACGTGTCACTCATTTTTTTATTTTTCAGGTTGATCTATGGACCAATGAAAAAGAACCATGTGGTCATCCGTACAATCATGTGGCAGACTGTACGGTGATGTGGCAGGCTGATGTGGCAACGGATGTGGAATGTTGACATGGCAGGTGGTTGTGCAGGTGGTTGTACAGGTGGTTGTCATGGCCCAATGGTTGGTTGCCATGTGGCCTAATCATGGGATGCCAGGTGGTAGTGGGAAAATTCACAATGAGGGCTCGAGAACTGAATTCAAAAATAAAAAAAGGGTCGGTCTGCCAAATCTCATGGAGCCCCGCCAGATCTAGCGGCCCAATGGACCAATCTAAACCACCTCCAAAGTTGATGAAACCACCATATTCATTTATATATATAATTTATAACAACAAGCCAAAAGGGAAGGCCCACGGGCTCGACCCCGAGACCTCCCCAAATGCATACGCCTTAACTATAGCTCCATTGTTTTTGGTCCAAACAACCCCATTATTTATACCACCCACAATTTTTATTTAAATTTTGAAATCCTCCAGTGCACGGGAGAGGTGTGCGATGGTACGATTGGGCACAGTTTTCAAGGCATCTTTTTTGGAATTAATTGCAGGTTGTAGGGCACGAAAACTGAGAAAAAATTTCTCTTGGGCCTAGGAGTGCCAGAGTCGGATTGAGGCGTGGAGACAATCATTTTTTGGTAATTCGACGCCATGATTTCAATGGTGCTATTTTTTTTTTCTGATCTGGGCAAAGTTTCTACAACTTAATTTCAGAATGAGGTATACTTATGTATTTTGCCAAATTCTTTTACTGAGTTAATAAAAAGGCCTACCCATTTGAGAGAAAGACCTGGAGACATAGTCAACCAGGGACGAACTCCATTATCAAGCTTTTGGTGTTCATATTTGATGCTTATGTCTCTTCATTATTGAGATTTTCCTTCTTTAATGGTGCACTTTAATTTATGCTCATTTTATACAATTCTTTATAGGTCATTTCGATGAAAAGATCCTGGATCACTTGTTTGGAGGAAAAGGAGAAGACCTGAGGTAGACACCTTGCAGGGGGAAATCAAGAATATTAAGCCACCAAATTTCAATTGTGAGCCCCGTGAAGGAGAAGAGGCGGAGGCCTGGTTGTTGGAAATGAAGAAATATTTCTAGTTGCATGATTACCCCTCCCAGGTAGGAGCTAGAATTCCCAACTACCACTTGCAAGGGAAGGTAGTCATGTGGTGGGATCAACTTAAGCAATCTAAGAACCTTGATGAGAAAATAATATCTTGGAGGAATTTCAAGGGATATTTCCAAGAGACATATTTTTTTGAGCATTACTATGAAATAAAGATGAAAGAGTTCTTTGAACTCAAGTTGGGAACCATGACAGTGGAGGAATATGAGAAGTGGTTCTTTGAATTTTTTAAGTATGTTAACTTCATCAAGGATGAGAATGTCAAAATCCAAAGGTTTCTTAGTGGGTTACCCTCTTTCTATAGTGATAAGATTCAATATGACAACCCCAAAACCATGGAGGAAACCATAAAGAGAGCAAGGAATCTATATGAATGGAGAAAAGGAAGAAACTTTTTCCAAAAAGCTTGGAATGACAAGATGAAGGATAAGAAGGATCAAAAGCATAAGGGTTTTAAGCCACCTTTTTTCAGGAATAATGTCCAAGTGAATTAACAAGGTCAAGTCACACAAAATGAACAAAAGACTGTGGCTTCATTTGGAAAAAGGCCGAGTAAGTAGCCTATGCAATGTTGGGGATGTAGGGGAAATCATATACATAAGGATTTCCCTCACAAAGAAGAAAGAATGGGGACTATCCATAATATTCAAGAGGTTGAAACAATGGACAACATGGGAGGAAGTATTCCAAGGATTTATGCATCCTTGGTTAACAAGTAGGTATAGTATTAATCTCCCATGATTGAAGTGGAAGATAAGATCAATAATGAGCCAATAGAAATTTTAATTGATTCAGGAACTATCCATAGTTACATAAATTCTATCATCATTGAAAGGTTTCACTTGCAAATAAGTAAGCATAAGAAATCTTGGTTAGTTCAGTTAGCAATGGGTGCTAAGAGGAAAATTAATGAGTTGGTTAAATATTGGCAGATAGACATGAATGGACTCAATACAAAGTTGGATGTAAACATCATACCATTGGGTTCGTATGATTTTATAATTGGTATGGATTGGTTGGAGAAACATCATGTTGTCCTAGAATGTTACAACAAGACAATCACATGTATTGATGATGAAGGGTTGCAAGGAAAGATTCAATGCATTCCAAGAGTTGTAGCTATTAGAGAGATTTCAGCTATGTAGTTGAAGAAGAGCTTCATGAAAGAATGTCATATGTTTGCAGCCCATATGGAGGAGGCGACCAAAGACAGTGGCGAGTATTGAAGACCATTCAATTTTGAGGGATTCTAAAGATGTTTCTTGAGAAATTCTAGGACTACCACCAAAAAGAGAGATTGGTTTCTCTATTGATTTGGTGTTGGGCATTGCCCCATGTTGAGGAAAAGGTATGGAACACCTTACTCAATCATTTTCATATATTTCCTGACTAGGACAAGATAGTTGGGAATGTCACCCGAGATTTATAGCCTCAAAAACATTCGCTCAATCCGAGAATATTAATTACAAGGATTAAGGTTGGTTTTATAATTTACATATGTTTCAATTTGAAATAAAGTTTATACAAACCTATTGAAATGTATACATATTTTACACTAAAGTGAACATGGCTACCAAAAGCAAAAAAGTAACCAAGTCACGAAAACACATGTATGAGACATAATAACAATCTGATTTTATTTCATTCTAAGAGACCAAAAGTGTTTTTCTCTTTACAAACCCCTACGAGGGTATGGACCAAAGTCTGATTTAAAGATCTTCGATGAACACCATAAAAAAAGACTCTGATAGTAAAGTAAAACTGAAATTAATAATCTGGATCATCTTGCCACAAACTACTTCCATTTTGACTCTGCAAGATATCCTTTATCAGAAATGAAAATTAATTCACAAATAGACAAGAATACACAGACTATCAAGGATGAATCAACACCTCTAAAACATGAGGCCTGGTTCAGTCTTGAACCTTTCTATCTACAATACGACCTTGTTGTCAACAAGAGAATTAGGCCTTCGAATAAACTCATAAATGAATGAAAACTAAAACTATCTCATGTAACTAAAGAGAAAACCTTAGTATTGTTTTTCTCCTTCTATCCTCCCCTTGTCTGTTCTTCTCATTGAGCTTTTATTCTTTCCCAATAAGTTGAAGTAATTCAACTACTTTCTTTAGTTAAGTTGATTTAACTTAATTAATTAGTTTAGCAGAAATAAATAATAATAATATAATTAAGGGTCTTAATTAATAATAACTAAGTATGTAGGACCCCTTGTGACTCCCATCATTTTCTTTTGCCACTCATCAAAAGTAAAAATATAAGATAAATCATTCAGATCACATAGCACCCTTATACCTCCCATGGATTTCATTTAATAGAATATTTCAATATCATCAAAATTTAAAATTATATCCCAAAAATAATATATATCCATTTTATCCACAAAATATCCAAACTAAAGTTTGTTGTCCAAAAATCTACTGAAACTTACGAATATTGTCCTCATCAACTAAATCACATAAAACATAATTTAAAAACCATATTTTCCACTTTGTGAGGCAATTTTCCTTTTTTCATTATTGTCTCCCCTTGACTTTTCTTGGGTATCCCTTGGTTGATTAGACCCTTGGGGATGTATCTCGTTGATCACATGGGAGAATTCATCCTTTAAATGAAGGCAGGAAGACACAGATTTAGAGGAATCAGTGGAGGGAGAAGAAGGGGAGGCAATTGCTTTTCCTTTTTCTTTCACAGGTTGGGAAATATCAATTTTTAATCTCTTACTGGTGTGTGAAGACTGAACTAGTGAAATAGCATGGGCAATTTGAACATTGGGATTAATAGGTGGTTGTAAAGGAAATGGCACAGTGGGCCAACCGCGGTGATGGGAGACAGGTTGGTGGAAAATTTATCATTGACCATCATTAGTGGGAACTTTGGGTTGCATTGATACATGTGGGGGAACGAGAATGCCGTGAAATATCTGAGGCTACTGGAAAGGGGGCCTTTCCGATTGAGGATGCAATATTCCATTGCCAACCAAATTAAAGAATCCATCTTGGAATAGTTGGTTCAACTCTTGTGGGTTAGCATCAAAATGAATTGAAAATATTAGCCTCCTATGACCTCGATTCCAATTTCACCTACCTCTGTTATTTTTTCCATGGCTTCGTCTACTGAAAAAACTCATCTTCTAGCAAAAATTTATCAGTTCTCAACTTCTTAGTAACACATACATGAAACTTTGTTTACATAAATCAAAAGTTGGCTCTAGGATTTACCACAAGACACATGGAATCCATCCATAAGAATACCATTTATTAATTGCCATGCGAACAGGGAATTGATAGGGTAAATGGGAGTATGGAGGGTTTGTAATTAGCGAAAAATGATATCATGGATGGGAGGTAATATATGAATATTGTTCAAACAATTAATAAAACAATCAATTGTGTATTAAAACAATCCATAACATCAGTCTTCAAATCTTTCCATATCAACTTCCTTTAATTTCCACATAGACTCCTCTTCAAAATAAATATCATCGAACATGGAATTGATAAGTGAAATTGGGATTGTGAAGGGGTTGTAATTAGCGAAAAATGGTAGAATGGGGGGGAAATAATACAGATACGTTTCAAGTGATATATCAAACATACCATCTCTGATGGAAATTTGCAATCAAACATCCTACTATTCAAATATTTAAAACTTAAACCATACTCTGTTTCCAAAACAACAACCAAAAACTGGTGTTTGCTTCATAAAAATGTTCACTTGCCTTAGAAATTGTATTACACAATTAACAATTTAATATGCCCATTTTTTTTAAAAATAATCATAATAACAATATTGTTTGTATATAACATATTTAAAAATGAACAACATCATAATCTCCATAGGAAATACAACCATAGTCTTGGATTGGACAGAGCACAACCATAATATCAACCTCAACAAAATTCTTAAAACCCACAGGGTCCCATGAAGTGCCCCAAAACAAATCTTTGTATGTAACCATAATCCAATCGAAGCACAATTTACCAAACCCCCTCATCATATTTCATTATGGTTTGTTTACTTATTCGAGCATCATACAATTATACACAAGTGCTTTTCATTATTACAATAGATCACAACTAGTATAACAATAATTTGAAACATTGTTATCGACTTCATGAGCTTCATATAAACAGTCTGTAACTTTCACATAAACAGATCACAACATAACAAGTGACCAATTAAAATCCATTCCCAAACCAAAATAGCACGAACAATGCTTCCATCAAAATCTGGGTAAGCAATTCTCTCATATTTTCATAGGGTTCACCACGCAACAGTGACAGTGAGGGCATAAGAAGGAGGGATAACAACTGAGGGTTTGGCTGGGAAAAGGCACAGAAGGTTTAGTCCTTCATGATATTTCACTTAAACATTCACAGAGTAGTGACCAAGGTGTGGGCACATTAACCATGAAACCATAACTCAAAATTTCGATGGGGTGTACAAATAACTCAAAGACATGAAGCGGTGAGGAGTCACGAATAGGGAAAAACCCAAAAAAATGAACTAGAGGTAGGGCAGGCCCGAGGTTCCAAACTTAATTATTTTCCATAACAAATAAATGCAAATAGTCATATACAGTAAAATACACCACACCATTCTTTCAACACCATGGCTCAAATACAACCACCACAGGAAAGCAAAACCTTGCAAATAACCAATACACAGTCCAAAATATTTCATAAAAGCTTTCAAAATACACAATTCATGACCAAACAAGAGCCAACTATTGATTTAAAGTGTAGAGTGAATTCTCATGGATGGGAAATCAAGAAAACTCCATACACGTGAAAAATATTTCTTAGGGAGAAATGACCAGGTTGTATACCTCCTCCATGACCGAGCAAAGCGGAGGAGCAAAAAATATTAGAGAAAAATTTAAATAATGACTAGGGTGGTAGGCTCGAGGCGAGTTTGAGTGATGTGCATTTACTGCATGTCTCTTCTTCCTTCATATTTTCGTTAATGGGTTAGTACGAGCCAATCCCACTAGCCATCCCGCCACACCAGTAACATTCAAAACCATCAATACAAACCAAATATTCCAAATTTTTCCATGTTATAATTTTCAAAGTGTGCGATATTCCAATTTCCAAAGTGCGCCACCCCTTGCCACTATCCATATTTCTCATATGAAAACTTGCTAGGAACACAATCAATTTGAAATTTAAACCAATGTGCATAACAATAGTATCAAGGGTCAAGGTGATCACCTAACTTCGCTATGAACAATATACTATATCAAAATTAAAATTGGAGTGTAATTCTTTCATCAAAAAGGCAGCATAATCATATTTTGTGAGAGGTAATGAAGATCACATTATTTCTTGTTTTAATCATCATAATTCCTTATCACAAGCATTTTAACCATGATTTGAAGCGAATAAGTTATAGAAATTGTGTTGCAACCAATACATAGGCAAACAAAATATAAGTTATGCTCCTCCATCATAGTTCCATAAGTCAAACAAGGGGTCCGACCTATAAGTATATTATTAATATAATTAAATAATAAAGCTTGGAAATAATTTGCGAGCATAGTATCCAACGTTTCACTTTTAAGCATCAACACCCTAGTGTCTAAGAAACCTTACAAAATGGGTACACAAAAACTAAAAGAGTTGTAGATACAACTTGTGGAACTATTGAAGAAGGGGTACATACGCCCAAGTGTGTCACCTTGGGGAGCCCTGGTTCTTGTTTTTAAAATAAAGGATGGAACCTTGATGTTGTGTATTGATTTCGGAGAGCTTAATAATGTTACCATAAAGAATAAGTACCCTTTTCCAAGAATTGGTGATTTGTTTGATCAGTTTAAAGGTGCAAGAATATTTTCGAAGACTGACTTGATATCTGCCTATCATCAAGTAAGGATAAAGGAATAAGACATGAACAAGAAAACATTCAAAACAAGATATGGGCATTATGAATTCACGGTAGTGCCATTTGGGCTATCAAATGCCCCAACAATTTTTATGTGCCTAATGAATGGAGTATTCAAGGAGTACCCGAACAAATTTTTGATTTTGTTCTTAGATGATATCCTTGTCTATTCTAAATCAGAAGAAGATCATGAGCAACATTTAAGAATAGTGTTGCAAGTTTTAAGAGAGCATAAATTGTATTCTAAGCTAAGTAAGTGCATCTTTTACCAAAAGAAGATTCACTACTTGGGGCATATAATTTCAGTAGCAGGGATAGAAGTTGATCGGACCTAAGAAGATAGAGGCCATTAGAGGATGGTTAGTGCCAAAGAATGTGACATATATCAGGTCATTCATGGGCCTGGTTGGTTATTACAAAATATTCATAAAAGGGTTCTCAAGGATTGCAAGTCCAATCACTTCTTTGCAAAAGAAGGGAGTAAAATTCGAATAGACTTCCAAGTGTGAAGATAGTTTTCGATAGCTAAAGGAAATATTGACAAGCGAATCAATATTTAAGATTGCATATCCAAATGAATTTTTTTTTGTATGCGTTGATGCATGCAAGGAAGGACTTGGTGGAGTCCTTAGTCAAAGGGACAATGTGGCATGTCATGAATCCATAAAATTAAAAGATCATGAGAGAAATTATGCTACACATGACTTGGAGTTGGCTTCTATAGTACATGCATTAAAAATGTGGAGGCATTACCTTATGGGTAAGAAATTTGAGCTAAGAAAAAACCATTGTGGTCTGAAACATATGTTTGTACAATCAACACTAAATCCCAGACAAACTAGATGGCTGGAATTTCTAAGTGAATATGACTTCGAAATTAAGCATATAAAGGGAAAGGAAAATCAAGTGGATGATTCACTCAGCAGGAGAGCTCATGAAGTGCATGTGGCATCCATCAGCATGTATAGGACATATTTGAAAGATCAAAGTATTGCAGCAGCGAATTTAGATCAACAATATGTGAAAATAAGAGAAACATTACAACAAGGTAAATTTAAGTAGAAGTTAAATTCATATGGGTTGAAAGAGGATGGAATCCCCATGTATAAGGGAAAATGATATGCACTGAATTCCAATGAGATGAAAAATGAAGTCATGAAGGAAATGCACAATGTGCCATACATCTAATACCCATGATATCAGAAGACCATTGTAGTAGTAAGAAGCCAATACTTTTGGTCGGGAATGGAGAAAGAAGTGGCTAATTACATAGCCATATGTCTAGAATGCCAAAGAGTGAAGATGTAACATATAAACTCAACAGGTTTGATACAATCATTTCCCATTCTAAAATGGAAGTGGGAAGTAGTCATAGTTGATTTTATTACTAAGCTACCCAGAACAATGAAGAAACATGATTCCATCATGGTGGTGGTGGATAAATTGACTAATGCAACACATTTTATTCTAGTAAAGACTAGACACAAAGAAAAAAATATTGCAAAAATTTATATGAAGGAAGTTGCTAGGTTACATGGAGTACCTAAGAAAATAGTTTCAGATAGAGATCCAAAGTTTACTTCAAATTTTTGGAAAGGTTTGTTCAAAGGCTTTGGAACAAATTTGAATCTTAGTACAACATATCTTCCAGAGTCAGATGGGAAAACTGAATGAACTAACAAGATAATTGAGGACATGCTTAGAATGTATGTGATGGATCAATCATCAAAGAAGGAAGATTATATTCATTTAGTTGAATTTTCCTACAATAATGGGTATCAGGCATTATTGAAGATGAGTTTGTTTGAAGGATTGTATGGAATAAAATGTAACACCCCAGTGAGTTGGGATAATACAGCATACATAGAAGTTGTTGGGCCAGGTTTGTTAAAAGAAATGGAAGAGAAGATGGAAAAGAAAAAGACAAATTTAAAGGCAGCATAGGATAGGAAGAAAATTTATGCAAACAAAAACATAGTTTTCAGAGATTTTAAAGTGGGAGAACATGTGTTCTTAAAAGTAAAGTCAAAGAGAAGTTTCATAAGATTAGAAAGTTGTCCTAAGTTGGCAACAAGATATTTTGGACCTTTTGAAATATTAGAAAAGATAAGACATGTTTCATATATGATATCATTTCCTGCATCCATAAGAGTGAATAATTTATTTCATGTATCCTTATTAAAGAAGTATGTACCTAATCCTAACCACATAATTGACCAGAATGTGATACAGGTGGAGCACGAAGGGGATTTCAGGATGGAACCAGTATGCATCATGGACCGAAAAGTCAAGGTGCTTAGGGAAAAATCCATAGGGTTGGTAAAGGTTCAATCGACCTACTATGGTCCTAAAAATGCTACATGGGAGCATGAAGAGAACATGTAGGAAGAGTACCCAGAAAGTTTTGACATTTTTGAAGAAAATATGATGCAAGACTCCATTTTGAGCAGCTAGAGTTATGGAACCACATATTGTAGTTCTATCCAATTTTGCTAGGGACCTTGATAAACGAATGTATCACTCCTTGGGTTAGCCCTGATAAATGGATGGTACTCCCTTGGGTCAACCCTGATAAATGAATGGTGCATTCCTTGGGTCAGCAAGTTGAGAGGGATAGGAGAATGATTGTTGGAGTTGTTAAATTACATCATTTTATTTCTAAGTGTTGTGATGTAATTTTGATATATACATGTATATCAACATAGAGTGAACCGAGGATGGCACACAATTGTAGGGGAGGGGGAATGTAACATCCCCATTATAATCCCCATTTTAATTAATGCTTATTTCGATACAATATGTGGCTACAACCAAGCAATGCAATATGTGAATTGTATTTCAATGTTTTAATAATAAAAATGTGATTCCAACTGCTAAGGGGACATGGAAAATATATGGCAGATGAATTAATCCACAAGAGGGGGAAGTGTTTAGGATAATTGAAAAGAGAGGTCAAAAGGGGGCATTACCCATGTATATCAATTCAACCCATTTTCCTAAACTTGTCAATTGTATATGAACCTTTTGATGTCTAATTGAGATTTCCCAAAGCCAAACATTGAATACATGTAAGAGGGTGGGTGTGAGTGATCACATCCTTATGATTGAGTGTTTCCAAAGCCAATAATTGAATTCATGTAAGAGGGTGGGTGTGAGTGGTCACATCCCAGAGTTATTGGGCACGTGAGGGTTGAGTACAATCAACTTGGGGAAGAGTGTGAGTCAAGAAAGGCAAGCCACAAGAAAGGAATTTGTATGGGTTGGGACAACAATCAGAGAGGGGAAGAAAGAGAGCTCGAAGATGGTATGACCATGAAGGGTAAATAATGGAGCATAACTGGAGCATAGCTAGAGAGATTTGGAGTTAGAGAACTAAAGAGTCTGGTTTTTAGGCCATAAGAGTGAACTCCTATGTGAGTTGCACTAAAACAACAAGTGTTTGTTGTTGCTTTGTTGATAGTTTTCCTAGCAGCAAGTTCCCTTGAGTTCCCAGCTGAGAGATTCCTAGTTACCTATGCCAAGGAGACCTTGAAAAATGAATGGCACATTCCTTGGGATATCTCTAATAAATGGATGGTACATCCCTTGGGTTAACCATGATAAACATATGGTACATCCCTTGGGTTACCTTGATAAATGGATGATACATCCCTTAGGTTATCCCTGATAAACGAATGGTGCATTCCTTATGTTGGTAAGGTCAATAGGAAGAGATATGGTTGAAATATTGGGGTAGTTGTAGGATAATATCAATTCGTTTATGAGATTTATGAGTTTCTAGTGGACTGTGAGAGACCATCCTCTTTTGTGGATTACTAGCCTCAACTCGGGGGTAACTAGTTGTTGATATTTGGAACAATCAGTATATGGTTGGGTGGAACGTCCATACCAAGTAGTTAGTTGCACAATTCTTATTTAAAGATAAGTGTTTCATCTTGTACTGATTTATTTATATGTGTTATTGTTGTGCATGAACTCCGTGTGAATGATAATGACTATATGCTGGTGTAAGGAACGATTTAGTTGTATTTAATGTTGATTATTAGGATTCTTTAGATGCATATGTTTTATGGTTACATAATGTAGCTAAATATGTTATAAATTGTAGTTGTAAGCTATAGGAAATGGGCTAACAGTAAAGGAATTACTTTATTTTAGTAGAAGTTTCATTTTTATGTGTATTCTGTATGTAATGTTTCTTAGCTGGAGGCTAAGTACATTACAAATATGGTATCTGAGCTGATAATGAGAGATTTTTGTGTGACGTAGCCCATCTTGGGCGGTTGGGTACATTACATAACATGTCCTCTGTTTCTGGGACCCATTCATTATGTATACTCCCTAGTAGTGTTCAGGGGGGGGTGTTGGAGATATTACACACACCTAGGATTTTCCTTTCATTTTATTTTCCTAAGTTTATTTGGATATGTTGAGGGTCCCCTAGTTTGAGATATTCTCCCCTAGACAAGGGTTCCACATACCTTCTAGTCAATTCTCCATTACCGTTTAGTCAGACTAGTTGAGTGAAGTGTTGCATGTCAACCTTGGCTTTATCACCAAGTGTTGCATGCTAACATAGAGATCATCACCACTAATGCACACTTGCATTGGGATCATCACCAGTAAGGTGCATTCCACAAGTGTGAGTGATCTCCTCCTCATTTCACTTTGGTTTGGATAGTTAACTGAGACTGAGTGGCTAGTTAACTAGGATTAGGTGGAAATTGATTCCAGTGATTGCAAGTGTGTGTCACATCTCTCTAGAACACTCCTAATGCACATTAACTTGGCTACTATGAAAATTTAGTTGTGTCATACAAAGTATATAACTTTTATTGTGTCATTCTCTTACTTAGATAATAGAAATTCTTTTATTATTTTAACCATTTTTTCATTCTCTGTTCATCCACCTTTGCAAGTTGTGTATACTTCATCATTAGCTAGATCTTTTGTGCAGGTATCTCAGAAACTATACAATAGTTGCACCATATTTCATTTTGATTCCATATTTTCCATATTCCATAGTAAGCTACAGAGCTAAGACATCTCCAATTGAGGATTTCCCATCCTACAATGATGAATACAATTTCCATTATAGTTTCTACGAATTTTAAATGGGATTTAGTAGCATGATACACGTATAGGACTAGGCCCTGGACAAGCCATACAAAAATTGAACATACACAACAAATTGTGAATACCACTCCGAAGGATGTGGCTAACAATGATATTGCAATCATTGATCCAGGATCACATGCGTGGCAGACAAACCAATATTTAAATACATGATCTGCTACTGCCTGCGAGGAATTCTCTGAAGTGTTACCTTGATTTGCAAGAATTATGGGAATTTTTTGAGAAATGATATTTTGGATACTTTTGTTGGATATTATTGCACAACTAAGGAGGAGGAGAAGCCATACTAATGATATTGATATTATCACACTCAAAACTATGAAATAATTTTGGGTAACCTCCTTGGAATGTGGCCAAAAATAGAAGTAATAGGTGATGATAGATAAGCCAGANCCATTTTTTCATTCTCTGTTCATCCACCTTTGCAAGTTGTGTATACTTCATCATTAGCTAGATCTTTTGTGCAGGTATCTCAGAAACTATACAATAGTTGCACCATATTTCATTTTGATTCCATATTTTCCATATTCCATAGTAAGCTACAGAGCTAAGACATCTCCAATTGAGGATTTCCCATCCTACAATGATGAATACAATTTCCATTATAGTTTCTACGAATTTTAAATGGGATTTAGTAGCATGATACACGTATAGGACTAGGCCCTGGACAAGCCATACAAAAATTGAACATACACAACAAATTGTGAATACCACTCCGAAGGATGTGGCTAACAATGATATTGCAATCATTGATCCAGGATCACATGCGTGGCAGACAAACCAATATTTAAATACATGATCTGCTACTGCCTGCGAGGAATTCTCTGAAGTGTTACCTTGATTTGCAAGAATTATGGGAATTTTTTGAGAAATGATATTTTGGATACTTTTGTTGGATATTATTGCACAACTAAGGAGGAGGAGAAGCCATACTAATGATATTGATATTATCACACTCAAAACTATGAAATAATTTTGGGTAACCTCCTTGGAATGTGGCCAAAAATAGAAGTAATAGGTGATGATAGATAAGCCAGACTCAGGAAAATGATGATGTATGGTGAAAAACTCAGATAAAATGTGGAAGATCATAGTTGTTCCTAGATCCACTAATTTTCCCCATGAATATTCAAAGTTGGTACGTGTCATTCCTGGCATCAAGTAGGCTACTATCACACATAAAATTACCCTTATGTTATGTATCATAAACACGTTATTCTTAAATAACTCATCGTACAATTCCTTTTGATCCTCCAATATCTCTTTTATTAAAGTGCTCTCTGCATTCAACAAGTTCATAACCAGGATTATCAGAGTACTGAGGACTAGCACATGCCCAAGAACCCAATGGGATCACTTGTTTCTTATGTTCACCATATCCAGTTCGAGAAGGATAATGAATACTAGCAATCCAAATAAAAGTTCACGTAACTCCAAAAAATAATCCAAAGTGAATGGGGGCTCCATACCATGAACTTTCGTGATGCAAACAAACACAACGGTTGATGAGATGGAGATGGAGGAGGAGAGGAGATGGCTTCAACACATCAAATACATTAATAACACTGTGTGTTAAACTCCATGTGTGTGTGTGTGTGTGTGTGTGTGTGTGTGTGTGTGTTTTGTCGATTCCAAACATAAGAGATGGAATAACTTCTTCCATGCACAACTTTATTTGTTACATTAGGATTTATTTATTTGATTAATGTAGGGGATTTTGTGCCACTTAAGTGATTCTTAAATTATGATGAAAATTTTATGCTTGGTGTCTCTTATTTCATAAACTAAAGATTCTCATATATCAATTTAATATTGGCTTGGTCGTGACTTTAGAGTTAAATTCTAATTATTATAATAAATAATATCCCATCAAGTTAACATCCTATGTGTAAGGGCCTCCCATGACACCAAACGAGCGTGCATGCTTCTTGGGAAGATTCAGCGATCGAGGAATGAAGAGCATAAGGGAGTGATTGATTGGGACAAATGAAGATGTTTGGGAATGGGAAGAATCACCTTGGGGCATGATGGAGACATGAGCGCCCAAGGGGGAACACACTCCTCGTTCCTTTCAATAAATGACATAGACTTGGGTTGTGTTTGGGAAAGGGCAGGATGACTTGGAAGAATTCCCAAGTTGTGGACCTGTCTGCCCTTGGAAACATGGGCATGTTGGAGAGGTGGAATGACTCCTTCAACTCATCCATGGAGATTCATGATCATTGACAAAATGAAGAGCACATAAATGCATATTTGATGGGGGCACAGGCTAGATGGGCACCGTGGGTCCATGGAAGGGCGCAACAAATGGTTGAGGTGAAAATTCGCGAAGGGGCATGATGAACTAAAGGGACACGTCATTCTGCAAAAGTAACCCTTGGAGCCCATATAAGAGCAACGACACATAACCAAGGAGAGCATAAGGCATTTTTTGCAAGACATTTGGAGAACAAGTCTGAGGAAAATCCAGAGGCAACAAACTAAGGAAAGTTTCCAAGATGAAGGACAAGTAGCTAAGGGTTGGATTCTTTGGAGGTTTTGGGGAAGGTTGGAAAAATGCAAGTATGTGGTGTCCTGTGTGAAAAAAATAACCAAAATATGAGTTATCTTGGTGAAATCTTGTGGAAATAAAATTACGACAAGGATGCAGTCGTGGGAAAATCTTAAGTGCATCGCAAAAGGTTGTGAACATGGTTACAACATAGAATCTTGTAGGTGACGAATCTATTCTTCAGTGACTTAGTGAGGTGAGGCAAGTCGTTTGACTTTTCCTTTTTGTAAATGAAGCCAAAAGTGCTATTTGTAACTATTTTGAAATAAGAAAGACTTAGTCGGGTGTTAGGCACAATTCGTTCTTCCCAAACTATATTTATGTGTTGTCCTCATTATTGTTTTGTAGTTATTCTCTTGGAATGATTATGTTCATGTATGAATTCTTAAATAAGACTAAGTGATCTGAATTATTTTCGAAATGAAATGAAAGCGAAGATATTACAATGAAATACACATAACAATTGCCAAAAACAAAGAAATACAAAAATACATTATTTATGTTAATGAAATTAATGTATAGAGATTGTAAAACTACATAGTGCAAGACTTGCTAGAATGGTGGAGACTTTATCTCTGAGAAGATATGTGATGGCTATGCTCAGTTTCCAGAAGATGGTTACAATGAGACTCTAAAGGCCTTTTCATGATAAACATGAATTCCAAAACCCTATAAATCCAAAAACCTAACCCTAGGAGATGAAGCACCAAAATTCATGTGGGCCTCATTGGGGTATGTTAGTACATTAACTTCTCAAGGTCATAAATGTTGCATACGGTCTCTATTTTAGGCATGTGATATCCCATTGGAAAGGTATTTTCGAGAACTACGCATTATGCCATCAAAATCTGACTCTGTCTATGGTTTAACTATGGAAAAACAAGAAAACATTGTTTAGAGCCCCAAAATGGCTCTAGAAGTACAAAAATATGTACTAACCTGAAAACTTCCAAAATAATCTAGTTGGAATAGGTTGGAAGTCACCAATATCCATAGGGATGTTTTGTAGGTATTCAGGACAACCCCGTAAGTGCATAACCCACAATTACAAAGAAATGTCGCCATTACAGAGAAATGTGCTGAACTGAAAAGTGTTAAGATGAGCCAGTTGGAATTTCGAACAGGTGGGTGTCCACCAATATCCACGTGGATCAATCCTCCCCTCTTAGGAATAAATGGTCTCCATTACATTGAGTTCCCTAGGAAGAAGGGAAATCATTTTCTGAATCTGAATCTTGGTGAGTTGTGTGCCTTGTTTGAGATGTTTCGTTGCTTGGTCTATGGAAAGATGTCACGAACCTATTGTTGGTGGGGTTGAATCTGTTACACCAACATGTTGTCTTTGGGATTTATGGGGCATTGTCTAGGCACCATTATAGGTGAAGAAAAATTATCTTCTTTCTCTTCTACAATTTCCGTCTGCTAGATAGAAGGTGTTGAGGCTACAGTGGTTGTAGTGGCCTTCTGTGCATCCTTTGAAAAAATTGTGAAGAGGATCAATTTTTCGAGAGATTACCTTGCGACACTATTTTGGTGGAAAAATAGTCAAAACTATGTCTGGTATCCTGTAGAGATGACCCCCCAGAGTAATAATGACACAATGGGGTCGAGAATCATAAATATCATGACATTTATGCATATATGGTTGGCCCAAAACAACATCATAAACATAGAGAGGGGAAACATAACACACTACCTCATCCTTGAAGGGATGGATGCATAGGACATGAGGCACTCTTGGTTGACACAAATATCTTGCCCCTGGTGAAGCCACCCGATGTTGTATGGTTGCGGGTGTGGTGTTACCAAAAACCCCAACTGTTTGATGACCTTAGCTGAGATGAGGTTCTTCTGGCTTCCTCTATCAACAATGAAATGAAATGGGGTCCCCTTCACCCACATTTGTGAATGGAAGAGGCACTCCCCCTCTTTAGGATCTACTGGTTCTTTTGGTTGAATTGTTGCAATCACGACAGTAGCAGTGGGGTCTGCGTTGATGATCTTTCTATTTTAAATATTTTCTAGATCATATTTTGAATCAAGGTTCAGCTCCTTCTCTTTGAACTCAACCACCAATCACTGTTTCAAGCGACATTCATCAATGTTGTGCTGGGGGATTTTGTGGAATTTGCACCACTTCCTAGTGCCATTCTACGTCTTTCCTTTACCCTTCTTTTCCTATGTCTTGGATTGGTTGTCTGGAGGCTGTTGGTGATGGTCGTCTTTACCATGATTTTGTTGTTGTGTATTTGCATACTCGAACTCCCATTTGTTCTAGTGCCTAAATTTATTCTCAATTTTGACAGCATATCGATTGGCAGCTCCCAATGATGAGATGTTTAGGAAATCCATTTCGGTTTGGATGTACCTATGCAAAGCCTCATGGTATTTCATAACCAAATGCAACTCAGAGTCTTTGATACCTAGCTTGGTGTGCAAGGCATGCAAATTATTTGTGAACTTTGACATTGTTTATCTCTTCTCTTGCCACAGTGTGGTCCATCTCATGTACTAGTCTTCATAGTTATCAACAGGGTAGTATTGTTCCTTGAAAGCATCCACAAAAAAATCCCAAGTGGGCTCGACCCCATATATTCCAGATTCCTTTGTGGAAATTTTCTCCTAGTAAGTTTCCCACCAATGTTTGACATGGGGGAGATCCTTGAGGAATGCGAATGTGATCTTTTCGCTGTCGAAAAAATTGTGAATAGAGAAATAACCTTCTAGCATATTTAACCATTTTTCTAAGGCATCCGCATCTATCTGACCTTCAAATATGAGAATATAAAAATTAACTTGTATCGGCATGTGATACCGGCAGGCGTTGAAAGATGTGGGAAAAAATCTCCATCATTTCATCCCTATGTCGCACGATAGCTTTCTCAAGCAACATGTTAATAGAATCTTCTTCATTGTCGTTTTTCTTTTCTACCGCCATAGAGGGTTTCTTGGGCATGCGAGAGAGGTTTTTCTCAAGAGTGAAAAGATCGAGACCCAACTTTCTATAATCGGACCTCGTAAGGGACATGCACTAAAAAATGATCAAGAGTATCCTACTCTGATACCACTGATCTGGATTATTTTTGGAACAAAATGAAAGCAAAAATATTACAATGAAATACACATAAAAATTGCCAAAAAAAGAGAAGTACAACAATACATGATTTCTATTAATAAAATAAATGTACAGAGACTATAAAAATACAAAGTGAAAGACTTTCTAGAATGGTGGTAGCTTTATCTCTCAGAAGAGATGTGATGACTATCCTCATTCACCAGAAGATGATTACAATGAGGTTGTAAAGTCCTTTTTATGATAAACATGAATTCCAAAACCATAAACATCCAAAATCCTAACTCTAGGAGATGATGCACCAAAAGTCATGTGGGCCCCGTTGGGGTAAGTTAGTACATTAACCTCCCGGGGTCGTAACATTTGCATACAATCTCCATTTTAGAGCCCCAAAACAACCCTGGAAGTGCATAAATATGTACTAACATGAAAATTTCCAAAATAAGTCAGTTCGAATAGGTGGGTGGCCACCAATATCCACCGGGATGCTGTGTAGGTCTTTAGAACAACCCCGTAAGTGTAGAACCCACAATTACAAAGAAATGTCCCCATTACAGAGAGATGTGTTAAATTGAAAAATGTCAAGATGAGCCAGTTGGAATTTGGAACAGGTGTGTGGCCACCAATATCAACCTGGATCACTAAGTGTTAGGCATGTTAACAATTTGTACAAGTAAGCGAGAATTTCATTAGAGAAGTAATATGAATCACCAGTAGCCTAGAATGAAGTATGGGTATGTTCTAGGTGAAGAGGCGTAGTCCAGATGAAGTATTCTTGGTGTGTGTTGATGGGTGTAATTGACACGCCATCAACTGGAAGGTCAAATATAGACCGGGGTTATCTAAATAACCCAATCCATTTGGAAAGAAATGACTCGACGGGTTTAATGGCTCCATTGGCCAACTAAAGTCCTAAAAAATAATAAAAGAAATGAAACTAATCTATAAAGCTACAATACTACGAATATAAGTTTAATAATTTACAAGTGTCAAAATAGAAACATGAATATGTGCATATGATTATAAACAATATATATACATTTTACAATATTTACTGGATATCTTGCGAAATGGATGTTTTTGAAAGTGTTTATAAAAGAGATAAAGAAATCACATACATTTTTTTGTTTTCCATTGAATATTTAAAAGTCTAAAACTAATGAATGCTAAACAAATATAATTGAAATAAGAATAGACAAACAGTCAAAGATAATTCAGGTTGTTCTTATTTCATTAATAAATAACTTAACTAAATAACAAGTATACTAACCCATAACTAATCGACTAAACTGAATTTATCTCCCTCTGCAATTCAAGCTCCTAATTGTCATGTGTATGAGGGGAACCTGTAACATAACAGATCTAATGTTCCCAGAACAAACTCAAAGATGCATTGGAGCAAGAATATAACAACAGAATGATAAATATACAAATATGGTGATCTTCTAGTAATGAACACTTATAAACGGAGGAAACTCAATACAAAGCATTCATGTAATCCATAATTCAATATCTAGTATAAATTGACAATAATTAAATGGTAGATTGATCACAGATGTAATAAGGAACAACAAATTACAGACATAATTAAAGTACTTAATAATATGAAATGCCATACGATAACCAGACTAAAGCTGCATCAAACGTAATAACATTTCATAAGATGGAGGAAAAAAACATAATGAGGTAAGTGTCACAAAGGTCTAAAGCCAAATGATGAACAACTTCTCCATATCAGTTTTTGAAATCATATGTCCATAATGCATCCTAGTCAAATATGTCATCACTACTAAGAGTGACCAATATTTAAACTAGCTTACGATTCACATACTCTTATCTTGCAAGATAGAGTGCAATCCCCAAAAAATAGATAGTATTACAAAAATAATGGAACTAGAAACCACTCCTGTATGAGATGGTTTGTAAAAATAATAACAAAGTTTTTTCAACATAAAAGAAAGAAACTACTGATTAATAGAACGTATGATCCAAGATGTCTTCTCCATGTAATCAACACCATAATCATCAATTTCCTGTAGATAGAAAAAAAAAATGATATTCATAAAATAATGCTAACAAATATTCAGAAACAGATTGGTTACAAAATCATAGATTTTGTACCTAGTTTTATTATTAACAAAGGAAATCAAAATTAAATATTCCTATTTTGATTTTTCATAACAGAATGAAAATAAAATCAAACAAAATCATTTTTACCATTATAAATTAGCAAATGAAGGATCAGACAGTTCCGAATTTATGATGGCTTTGAAGTTGGTTGTATTTTTTATAATTATATTACCGGATCTCTGGGGTCTTTTATTTTCTCTCTCTGTACATGCTTTCAACTCTTGGTTTCCTTGTTCAAGTAAAGCATTGCAATCTTCCAAACATTTTACTTGTGCCTACAACAATGGAATGTCCTTGTAATAGAATTCTATCCAATCTAAGAAAGTGTCACAATGCACTGGTGCTATAGAAGACCGATGTGGGATGTATTCATCAACGTGTTTCTTGTGTTTCCCTATGGCTTGTTTCAAGTCGCGACTAATGCCAGCAAAACATTATTTGCCTTTGAGACATAGAGGTAATCTAGAGACAAAGTCATACTGTTCATCTTGACCAGTAATTTCGTTCCCAAGACATTGGTTGTCCAGATCTTCCTGAGCAAGGAAATCATTTATCTCTTGATCTAAACAGTGATCATTGACCTCAATCGTAGAGATTGAGCTCAAATGATCCTTTTTTCGATTCCTTAATTTTCTAGATATCAATCAACCGGACCTTTTATTCATGAAATTCAAATCTGAGATTTGCTTTTTCTTACCTTTAGGAAGTTTCCTTATAGTCGGTTTATCATTATGTTTTGATTAGGTTCATTTGCACATAGAGGAAACTTTTCCTTTTAATTCGTATACTACTTGTTCCAACGCTTTCTTGGAAGAGAACATACATCATGATTTATTAACCACATGGGTTTTCAAATAAATAGACATAGATTCATTAATTTCATAAACATCAGGTGAATTAAAACCCTGACTTTCGGTCATGGGACTATCAAAACTGGGGTTTACATATAAAGGTAGGTTCATTGTATCGTTGGTCTGGGAAAAACCATTTTGGCTCAGAAAACTCTTCCAATTGTCCCTAATTTGTGATAGGTGTGATACTAGTAAGATTTTAATGAGCCCATGGTGAAAAAGACTCGACAAAGTGTTCATTCTCTGTCGCTTATAGCGTTTTAACATTTTATATAGGATAATTAAGAATTAGAACGACATGTTCAACTCAAACCCTATGAATAACATGAGAAATCAAATATGGTATAGAAAGACCAAACCATACCGGCCTTCGTATGTTATAAATTGCTTCAAAATCAAAATAAGGTTGTGCCATCTAGTTTTTAGGAGGTTATTAGGAATACCTTTAGGGAAACATGTATACTCACGAGAGACCATGAATAGGTTCCATGGAACATCCTCCATTTTGGCATTTTTAAACCACTTTTCACCTGCCTGCAGGAGTCCTATTGCTTTGGCAACAGAGTCTTCTGTGACCTCTAATTTCATATCCCTGACCTTGGCCCTAAACCCATCAAATGTCTGTGCAAAGGCCTGTGTGACCACAAGGTTGTAACCATCGAACTTCCTGAGGAAGATATCCCAATCATGAGCCTTCAAATCATCGATGGAATCATCATGGGAAAGAAGAGCTTGATAGCCATTCGGTTCGATTCGATCCATAGGGGCCATGGCCACTATGAAAAGGACACAAATGATATCACGGGGGGGAGACTTGGGCTTCCAATAAACGAGTAGCAAAGAGAGGTCTATGCAAACTAAAATGGCCCGAAAACTACGAAGTTTAGAGACTATCATAGCTTGATAAAATGAGTCCGGGAAAATGAAAAACCAGAGGGCACACAAAACTATGAACCATTACCCATAATGAATATCAAACCCTCCACCAATATCAAAAGCCAATTCGAATAATGAATGGTTTCATTAATGCACAGGACAACAGGCTGAGGTAAAGTCGTGGGTACATCAAACATGTACCAAGCGACATGAATGTTGATATGACTGTTGGGAGCATGAAACCCATATAGAATGTTAATCCAACGTTTGCGCATTCATACATTTCACAAATTAAAACCAATGATAAACCATAGAACCAATTAAGTCATGATACCCATAATACATAAAAATTGTGATAGTGAATTAATCAATGATTTTATAAAACTTGAAGCTTAGCAACATATGGATGCCTTCAAAGTGAAATTTCTTAGGTAGAAACTATAACTACAAAACAATTACCCAACCCAAGTTTTATGCTTAAATTCATGCTTACAGTCATGAATTTTAGAACAAACGAAAATTAAAAAAAAAACTCGTAAGATAAGTTTATCCCAATTATCGCCTTGAAGCGTAAAAACATAAGCATTTATAAATGTAAGGAGGTGGTAGCTACAATAATATATAATCTCTTTGTGATGATTTTAATTGTGATAAAAATTGACAGAATTGTTGGCTTCCAACAATGGCGACATACTGGGCGAAGCAATTATCTCTATGTCACCAAAAAATTTATGTCAGGGGCTCATATGAAATAATTTTTTTGAAATAGTTAACAACAGATCAAGCATTCCAATCTTAACTCAGAAAATAATGCAATTTAGTATTGGATGTATTTATGTTCGAAAAATGTAGTCTGATATCTTATTTAGATTACAGGTGTAGTGAAGTTTATACAAATAACTTCGATACTGTTGATAGAGTCACTGATGCTAGTAGGTGTCTATAGCCTCGACAGGGATGCCATTTAACCCACTCTAGTACCTCTATCCTATCCAAGAGTCGTTCATTCATGATAAAAACATCTTCATGCTTGATCATATCAAAATACATACTCGAGAAGCTTCTTAAACCCGACATTGCTTCGCTTCCAGCGGGCCTGTTCAATACCCCGACAAAGTTGCTTTGGTATCATGAGTGAATTTAGCCACTTCCAGCATACGTGTTCAGTGTTTCGACGGGTTTGCAAACACTTCCCACACATTATAGTTCTTCCAACTCTCTAGAATTTGTTTATAAATTTGCAGAAACTTCATGATATTCAAGAGAGCGGGGTGATACTAAAAATATCATAGTTTGGAATGAAAAGTCTGATCATTTGCAAATTAATTTTCTGTTTTGATGACCTTCATCATGATTTGGACACTGAGATTACTGTTAAGAAACCATCTCAAGGATGGGAAGGTATAGTTGAGTTGTTTTATTGAAAACAGAGACAACGTTAGAAGTTTGTTAAGGATAATCGCATATTCCCATGTTTTTAATGAGAAACCAGGAACATTGTTTGAACATAAACTTCCCTCTGTTGATCTGAGTTTTAGCACTTACTACTCAGATGCTTGAAAAGTTATCAACTGCTGCTACAGAACAAGAGTTATGATCCCCTTCAACAAATTAAATGGTGATTCATACATAATGATTCAGAAAACAAATCAAAGTCAATCAAAATGAAAAGAACCAAAATCAAGAATAGAAAATAAAATAAAAAATATTTACAAGAGGGTGGATCAGAAATCATCAGGTGAAATACCTCTTCAGATCTTGGACATTCATCGGGGAAGTGTCTCGCTGTCCCTCCAAATTATACAGACAAAACGAGCTAGGACCAAATTTTTCAGAAATTACAAATGGTCCTAGCCATAGGTTTTGGAACTTGGTATGTTCCCCCTTACCCTCATGGGCTTTGTCCCACTTGAGAACCAAATCTCGACCATTGAAATTCCTATCAGAAGATGAATTTGAATCAAACCATATTTTTACAATTTGTTGGTGTTCATCCAATTTCTATTTCGCTTGTGTTCTCACCTCCTCTAGTTTTAACAAAGCATTTATCTGGTTTTCTAGGGGAGGGAACTCTTCCTCTTGAACTTTCTGCGATAGTTGCATAGAAGGAAGTAAGACATGCAGAGGGAGAAAGGCTTCTCTTCCGTAGACGAATAAAAAGGGGAATTACCAACAGAAGCTTTCGGAGTTACCCTATCAACCCAAAGTGCATTATACAGTACATTATGCCAATTCTTATGGTTTTCATAAACTGTCATTTTGATAATCTTGATTAAATTCTTATTTGTCGATTCTGCTAGGCCATTCCCTTGAGGGTAGTATCTTACAAAATATTTTAGATTAATCCCTTTTTCCAGAGAAAAAACATTCATATCAAGGGACTAAAATTAAGAGGCGTTATCGAAAACCAGACATTCGGTAATTCCAAATCGAGTAATGATGTGGGAGTTCAGAAAAGATACTACCTGATTGGTGTTGACCACTTTTAAAGGTACAGCTTCAGATCATCTTGTGAAGTAGTTTGTTGTTGTAAGGATGTACTTGTGTTGTTGCGAAGAAGGGGGATTGATTGGACCTGTGAGGTCTAGACCGCATTGTTGAAAAGGTGTGTCTATAGTAACATGTTGCAAAGGAAACACTGCCTTTTCACCCGGCTTGCAGCCTTTTGGCAGATTACACAGTTGCGGGACATCATATGGGCATATTAAAACAAGGAAGGCCAATAGTACCCAAACCTTATCACTTTTTGGGTAGTGGTATCTCCACCAAAGTGACCACCAGCTTCACCTACATGAATTTCGGCCAACACTCTTTCGGACTCCTCCTTTTCTAAACAACGCAGGAAAACACCAACAAAGTTCTTTCAAAATGAAATATCATTGATTAACTAGAAGGATGGAGATTTAAGCCTAAGTGCTCTTCCATTTTTGGGATCAATATTGCGGGGATCAGATCCATGCGTTAAATAGAATCTAATGTTCTCATACCAAGAATTGGGTGTAGCTTGTGCATATCTGATCTGTTTTTGGCCATGCTGATTTATAGTTGATGTATTTGTTTGAAATTCTTATTCCTCAACCGAATCAACCACTAGTTTACATAGCCCTTGACCTCTAACAATTTGTGCATGAGTTATTTCAAGGTCATATTCCTATAGTGATGTCATCCAATTTTCCCTTTTCTCACCCAACTCTTTTTTTACTAACAGGTTTCTCACAACAGGGTAAGGAACAACAACTTTGGTTCTGGATTTCAACAGGTAAGACCAGAAGTGTTTCACTGGTTTGAAAACATCATATGCCTTTTGATCTACTGTTGGGTAATTAATTGTTTCCCCTTTAAAATCTGATCTCATGAAGGCAATGGGTATCTCATTGCTTTCAATGTTTTTCTGTGTAAGTACAACAACATAAGATCGGTTAGATGCAAAAGTGTAAAGAGTGAAATCCTAAGAAAAATTGGGATTCGTCAAAGAAGGGGCTTCTATTATCGCTTTTCTAATTGAATTTAAAGCTTTAATTTATTGAGGTCCCCATCGATACAAAACATCCTTTTTAATTAAATTTTGTAATGGTCTAACTATTTCCAATAAACTCGGGACAAATCTTCTGACAAAATTAATCTTACCCAAAAAGGATTGCATGGCCTTTTTGGAAGATGGAGGGGGGAGTTTAGCAATGTCTTGGTTTATTTCAGTATCAATAATCATTATGTCTTTAGATACTATGAACCCAAGCAGTTTTCCTTGCTCTACTGCAAAGACTGATTTCTTAGGGTTGAGAGATATGCCGAACTTACGACATTGTTCCAGGATAGCCCTAAGGTGAGACAAATGATCTTTCTTGTTTTTAGAAAAGACGGTGACATCATCAAGATAGACCACAAATGATTGGTTAATGAGGCCACGAAAAGCAATATCCATTTCTCTATGGAAAGTAGAACCGTTGTTTATCATTCCAAAAGGCATTTTCCTATAGGCGTAAGTGCCCCATAGGGTACAAAAGGTGGTTTTAATATGGTCTGAAGGAGACATGAGGATATGGTTGTATCCCAAAAAGACATCAAACATAGATAGTCTTTCAAAACCAGACACCTGTTGAAGAATATGTTTCATTGGAGGAACATGGTAGTTGTCTTTATCAGACTCTCAATTTAGGTTATGAAAATTGACACAGAGTCAAATTTCACCACTTTTGTTCCTTATAGGGACTAAATTAGACACCCATTGAGTGTGCCTAGCCAGGAAAATTATCTTTGCAGTTAGTAATTTGTTTAGTTTCTTTTTAACAGTAGATTCCAACTTAGGATGCATTTTCCTCAATTTTTGTTGAAAAGGATGAGTCTGGGGTTTCATAGGGATTACATGTTGTATGATGTTTGGATAGAAAGTTTTCAAGTCATTGTAAGTTCAGGAAAATACATCCTTAAATTATTTAAATAATTTTATAAAGGCGAATCTTTCTTGCTCGGAACATCCCTTTCCTAGATTAATATTTTGAGGATTATCTCTTATTCTTAAGTTAACAGTTTCATAGATCAAAGAGGAACTATTAGTTTTACAATTGACTACCCCTCTAAACTTGTCATGCAAGTCATAAAATTTCTCTAATCTCACAACAGATCTGGGGATAGAGTTTACCAACTCGGATGTCGATTCAGGAGATTGAGGATTAGATATTACCGTGAAGTTTTGGAGATTCTCGTCATGAGTGCCTTCATCAATGACTGCATCATGAAATATGTCTTCCATATGCAGAAAGTTGATGATCTATTGGTCATCATTGAATACTCTCCAATTCGTGATGTTGTTCGAAATCAACGGCTTGAACAACAATTCGATCAAAAAAGCATTAGGGGAAAGACCTTCAATGGGCAATAATTTGGAAGCAACATTGGCCACTAAATCATCTTTTGAATTACTCATCCTAGGAATGGAATGTATATTAAATGCTAGAAATTTGTGCATCAAACTCCATACCTCGGTTTGGTAACTCTTCAGATGTGGTGACAAGCAATGTATTGCATTTCTTACCTGTTTGACTACAATTTCTGAATCACCAAATACTACTAAATTTTGTACATCCATTTCCAATGCTTTACGAAGTCCCTGAAGAAGTGATTCTTATTCGACAGTGTTGTTAGTACATTCAAAATCTAATCGACAAGCAATAAAAAATTTATTACCTGTAGGATCGATGAGTACACAACCAACACCTGCTCCTTCTTTCAATTTGGATCCATCAAAATATAGGGACCATATTTGTGGTTCATAAGAAGTACTTGGCATATTCGACAAAGACGGTGTATGTGTATAGGTTGTAACTTCATACTGTTGTCCTAGATCAGTGATCGAAGAGATTTTGATCATGAAATTACCAAAGAAGGTGGTCATTCCCTATGTTTCAAATGACTTTGTGGATGTAGCGAAAGGCTCATTTGGATTGTTCAGGTTTGTCATAGTATGATTAAAATAATGTTCTCTATTTGTCCTGATTTTATTGGGTTGTCCATTTTCAGGCAGCTACAAGTGAGACCAGTCTGTAGCAAAATAACCGTGCAGCTGTTCTGACCAGTCTCTGCTTAAAAAAATACCATAAAATTCAGGAATATAAACATCGATTATATCAATTACTTGATGAACTTTAGGATTGGATGATAGTCTAATCAACACATTCTTAATCTCACCGATTATTTTAACATTCGTTCGATCTAGCTGAATGATTTTAAGATCAGAAGGTTTTACTTCTGCATTAATTTTCTGACATACAAACAGAGGCATCACATTTGATGATGCACTAGAGTCAACCATAAAATTATGTGCATTCCTATTAAAAATCTCAAAAGTCAATAAAAAAGGAGGGACATTTTTCCGTGTGGAAACAACAGAATTTTGTTGATTTTTTAATGCTATCCATGAAACAGTTTTATCTACATTTGCTATAATGTTTTTTGCTAAGTCTCTTTTGTCTTAAGGTTCATATGTCTTTTTAGTTGGGACATTCTTAGCTGCGTTTAAATCGATTTTTGCTGATTTTTTGCTACTGAGATCGTTCTTTTTACTGTTTTCAGTGATGCTTTGAAGCATTTTCTACAAAATAAGAGGAAATTTCAGCAGTGCAAAAACATAAATATTAGCCCTCAATTTTTCCAGATCTTCAATTAAATCATACTCTAAAAATGGGGTTGCTAGGCTTTGTTTAATTTCAGTTTTCTTTGACTATTTTGGAAACACATTTCTACTTACTTCGGGAGGGGGTTTGTTCTGCGTTTTGGTTCTTGTGTTGTAGGGGTGGACAATTTCAAAATTTGCTTGGAAGATATTGTCCGACAAGTGACCGAAAATAGGAAGAGATGAGTCCTCTTCTTCTATTACTTATTCCTCAACCGTATCATCAAAACTTTTAGGAGGAACATAACCAGAATTGTCATGTGCTTCTAAAATCATTTGCAAAGCATACTGTAAACTTTCGAAATGTATACCTTTTGTGGTCAGGTTTTGTCGGTTTGGAGGAAAAGGATTTCTAAAAGGATGTTTGAAACTTCCTTTGCTTGTGGATGCCTCCTCGACTGATCTTTTCAAAGGCTTCTAACAAAATGTTATTCTTGGACCTTTTAACCCATATTGCTATGTTATTGTGCAAGGCCTTAGCATAATATGAAAAAATTAAACTTTCTGCGAGCATCGAATCTACATGGATTTTGTTCTTTAACGTCAGAATCCTTTGGTTAAATTCCTTCACTTTTTCTTTAGGGTTCATTTTTAAGCTAGAGAGATCCATAACCAAGACTTCTGAGGATTCATCATCTCCATTTTTTTCTAGAAAACAAGTTTCGAACTTGTCCCAAGAGACGATGGTCTCGGGCTATTGAGTGAAATACCATGTGGAGGCATTTCCCTCAAAAGTATAAGGAAATAATCTGCATACTACATCCTCATGTTCAACACTCCAAAGTCTAATGGCCAACATAAATTTCATGATGTGATCCTAAGGGGATTTCTTTGAATCTGGATCAAATTTGGGCTGCCATTTCTCCGGATGTTTAGGTAATGGGTGTTGGGGTCCAGGTACAACCACGCCATCTTGATCGAGCCAAGGTCTGGCAGGATTATTTTGATTTTCCATGGGAGTTGATGGTGTCAAAGCATGAGATGGTTTATGATGAAGAACTTCCTTTGTCTGAAGACTCTCCTCCTGAAGAGGATGAAGAAGAACTAGCTGGAGATTGTGGAATACCATATCCTCCAGCTCCAGGGATGAGCGTTTCAGTGGGATTGGTAGTATTTCCACCTAAAAGGTTTTCAGGTAGACTAATGCCTTGAAGTTTCTCTTGAAGGTTTGTAAAGTTAACGGGTTGATTGAGTTTCCTACCAGGTTGTCTAATATGGGACAAGGCACTATGAGTTCTTATGAGTGACTGGCGGTCAATTTCTTGGACATTAATCCCTTGAGGGAGTGGTGTCACTGGTTTGACAGGAATATCAAGGTTATCGTTTCTGGTAGTTTTTGTTTCTAGTGTAGCATTCATATCAGAGCGACTACGAGTTATGATAGGAGTGTGAGTGTGTGGGGGAGTCTTGCGATCTCCACGTGCCATCAATTTCTTTCAGGCCCTCCTTCTAGCTCCATTTGTTGACGGGCGTAATTGACATGTCATCAACTGGAAGGTCAACTCCGAACCGGGGTTGTCTAAATAACCCAAGCCATTTGGAATGAAATGACATGATGAGTTTAATGGCTCCATTGGCCAACTAAAGTCCTAAAAATAATAAAAGAAATGAAACTAATCTATAAAGCTACGATACTACAAATATAAGTTTAATAATTTACAAGTGTCGAAATAGAAACATGAATATGTGCATATGATTATAAATAATATATATACAATTTACAAGATTTACTGGATATCTTGCGAAATGGATGTTTTTAAAAGTGTTTATAAAAGAGATAAAGAAAGCACATACATTTTTCTGTTTTCTGTTGAATATTCAAAAGTCTAAAACTAATGAATGCTAAACAAATATAATTGAAATAAGAATTGACAAACAGTCAAATCTAATTCAGGTTGTTCTTATTTCATTAATAAATAACTTAACTAAATAACAAGTAAACTAACCTATAACTAATCGACTAAACTGAATTTATCTCCCTGTGCAATTCAAGCTCCTAACTGTCCTGTGTATGAGGGAAACTTGTAACAGGACAAAGCTAATGTTCCTAGAACAAACTCAAAGATTCATTGGAGCAATAATATAACAACATAATGATAAATATACATATCTAGTTATCTTATAATAATGAACACTTATAAAAAGAGGAAACTCAATACAAATCATTCATGTAATCCATCATTCAATATCTAGCATAAATCAAGAATAATTAAATGGCAGATTGATCACAGATGTAATAAGGAACAACAAATTACAAACATAATTAAAGTACTTAATAATATGAAATACCATACGATAACCAGACTAAAGCTGCATCAAACGTAATAACATTTCATAAGATGGAGGCAAAAAACATAATGAGGTAAGCGTCACATAGGTCTAAATCCAAATGATGAACAACTTCTCCATATCAGTTTTTGAAGTCATATGTCCATAATGTATCCCAGTCAAATATGTCCTCACTACTAAGAGTGACCAATATTTAAACTATATTAGGATTCACATACTCTTATCTTGCAAGATAGAGTGCAATCCCCAAAAAATAGATAGTATTACAAAACTAGTGAAACTAGAAACCACTCATGTATGAGTTGGTTTGTAAAAATAATAACAACGTTTTTTCAACATAAAAGAAAGAAACTACTAATTAATAGAACGTATGATCCAATATGTCTTCTCCATGTAATCAACATCATAATCATAAATTTCCTGTAGATAGAAAAACAAAATTGATATTCAAAAAATAATGCTAAGTAATATTTAGAAACAGACTGGCTACATAATCATAGATTTTGTAGCTAGTCTTATTATTAACAAAGGAAATCAAAATTAAATCTTCCTATTTTGATTTTTCATAACAGAATGAAAATAAAATCAAACAAAATCATTTTTACCATTAGAAATTAGCAAATCAAGGATCAGACAGTTATGAATTTATGATGGCTTTGAAGTTGGTTGTATTTTTTATGATTCTGTTACCGGATCTCTTGGGTCTTTTATTTGTTCACTCTGTACATGCTTTCAACTCTTGGTTTCCTTGTTCAAGTAAGGAATTGTGAGCTGCCAAATGTTTTACTTGTGCCTGCAACAATGGAATGTCCCAGTAATAACATTTTATCCAATCTAAGCAAGTGTCACAATGCATTCATGCTATAGAAGACCGATGTGGAATGTATTCAACAATGGGTTTCTCTTGTTTCCATGTGGCTTGTTTCAAGTCGCGGCTAATGCCAACAAAACTTGTTTTTCCTTTGAGACACGAAGGTAATCTAGAGACAAATTCATACTGTTCATCTTGACCAGTAGTTTCGTTCCCAAGCCATTGGTTGTCCGGATCTTCCTGAGAAAGGAAATCATTTATCTCGTGATTTGAATAGTGATCATTGACCTCGATCATAGAGATCAAGCTCAAATGATCATTTTTTCGATTCCTTAAAATTATAGATATCAATCGGCTAGACCTCTTATTCATGAAATTCAAATCTAAGCTTTGTTTTTTCTTACCCTTACGAGGTTTCTTTGCAGTCAGTTTATCATTATGATTTTGATTAGGTTCATTTGCAAGAACAGAGCAAACTTTCCTTTTAATTCATCTACTACTTGTTCCAACGATTTCCTGGACGAGAATATACATCGTGATTTATTAACCATGGGGGTTTTCAAAGAAATAGACACAGATTCATTAATTTCATAGCCATCAGGTGAATTAAAACCCTGACTTTCAGTCACGGGACTATCAAAACTGGGGTTTATATCTAAAGGTGGGTTCACTGTATCGTCGGTCTGGGAAAAACCATTTCGCCTCAGGAAACTCTCTCAATTGTCCCTGATTTGTGATAGGTGTGATAGTAGTAGGATTTTAACAAGCCCGTGATGAAAAAGACTCGACAGAGAGTTCATGCTCTATCCCTTATAGCGTTTTGACATTTTATATAGGCTCATTAACAAGTATAACCACATGTACAACTCAAACCCTATGAATAACATGAGCAATCAGATATGGTATAGAAAGACCAAACCATACCGGCCTTTGCATGTTATAAATTGCTTCAAAATCAAAATAAGGTTGTGCCATATGGTTTTCAGGAGGTTAATATGAATACCTTTAGGGCAGTAGGTAGTCTCGCAAGAGACCATGAATAGGTTCCATGGAACATCCTCCATTTTGGCATTTTTAAACCACTTTTCACCTACCTTGTTAAGCCCTAATATTGGCTCATTACCACTTAATTGGGGCATATTAGATTAGTAATGTTATTTTATTTATGTCGGCTTTAGGCCATTAAACCTCCTAGTCTCCTATATATACCAAGGAGACATTTTCATTTTGAATCATC
>SNQJ01S0065180.1:0-13491 GCA_010110895.2 Picea sitchensis | reverse complement strand
ATCATCTACTACAAAGACACGATATATATCGCCCCTAATTCCAAACTCAAGAATAATATTTTGAGTGAAGTACATGACATGCCACTAGTAGGGCACTAGAGGTATATGAAGACCTATAGGAAGGTTAGGGAGAGATTCTCCTGTAAGGGTCTCAAGGAGGACATACTTCATCATGTGAGGGAATGCATTATTTTCCAACAGAACAAGTCATAGTTTACACATCCTATGGGACTACTTTAGCCATTGTCGATTCAGGAACATAAGTGGGATAAATTTACATGGACTTCATCACAGAATATCCAAAGGTGTTGGGTAGGGACTGTATATACATGGTAGTGGATATATTGACTAAGTATGCACACTTCTTTTCCATTCCTTCATAGTAAAATGCATCTCAGGTAGAAGATCTATTCTTCATGGAAGTGTTCAGACTACATGGTGTTCCGAGGAACATAGTCAGTGACCATGATAGCAGGTTTCTCAGCACATTTTAGCAAGAGTTGTTCAAGTTATCCAAGATATATTTTACACCTAGTACTATATACCACCCCTAGATAGATGGGAATACCGAAATAGTACACAAATGGATTGATGGGTACCTGAGAAACTATGTATAGGGACAGTAGCGAGCATGGATAAAGTGGTTTCATCTCGGAGAGAATTGTTACAATACGACTCATCACATGTCCATCGGGATGATCCCATTCATGGAATTGTATGGCTATGATACCCAATCCTTTGTGGATTTGTATTTTGGGGAGAGAAGATATCACAAGGCCAAGGATTGGTAGCAGGAAATTCAGGACATATTGAGAGTCCTGAAGGAGAATTTGTAGGTTTCTTAGAATCAAAAAAATATGTATGCACATAGGAACATGGTGGAATGTATATTTGAGGTTGGGGACCTAGTATTTCTTAGGTTGCATCCTTACAGACAATCATCGTTGAAGAAGAGTGGTGTAGAGAAGATGAAGGATCACTTTTATGGACCCTATAGAGTGATTGAGAGAGTTGGGGAGGTATCATACGAGTTGGAGTTACCATAGGGTAGCAAGAGACACAACACTTTCCATGTATCCCACCTCAAGAAGGCATTGGGACATCATTTCACCGCTTCAATATATCTTCCTCCATTATATGAGGAAGGGTAGTTGCTTCTAGCTTCCGAGAGGATTATTTATTTCGGGGAGCAGAGTTTGAGGAGAATAGTCATTCGAGAGTACCTAGTCATATGGAGAGAATTTCCTGCAGAGGATGCTACCTAGGAAGGAGAGAAAAACTTATAGTGCCCTGATCTAGAGTTTATTGATGAAAATAAATATTGGGAAGGGAGGAATGTAATGTGCCCTTCCAATTGGTCATGAAAAAGGATGACTTAATATCCTATACGACTCTTGTAGGATATAGTCAGCAAGGACAAGGGAGTCAAGGAGGTTTATTTGGTGTCACTAGTTTAAAATAATGAAAAATTATAAATGACATTAAATAAAAATAAATAATTATATTTAAATGAAATTGGATGGAAAATAAAGTGAGGGTTTGATTTGGTCTTAAAGAGGAAAGATATAGAAGGCCCAGAAAAAAGATAAATATAGGGGTAAAACCTTCTCTTTGGTATTATGATTTTATCTCTCATTTTGGAGTGCTCTTGGAGCCATTTTTTCGTTGGGGTTTATCAAAACCCTTCCACTACTATAGTTTAGTTTTGGTGGTGCAATATCCACCATAGCTAGACAAGAGGGGATTCCACCTAGGATTTCCATTGGATCTTCAGTTGGGGATTTATGTTCAGTTGGAGGTTTGCGCAGGATGTTTGAGAAGATTTTCCAGAAGAGGTCGATTCAGAATTTCGCAGGTGACCAGAGGGTTTTGGAGAATCTGTGGTTTTGGGCATCCCAACATGTTGAGTACGGGGCATCCCGTGAGGCCCCGCTAGATGTCCAATTGTTGTATCGTGAGGACCTCTACGATCAAGATTGAAGTAGTTCTTTTGGATTGATTCTAGAATGGATTGAAAGGCTGCTAAAAGGGTGAACATTACTGGAGAAAATCATCCCAGTGAGAATCATATATTGGCATCATTCCAAGTTTCCTTTGTATTGTTTTTGTTAGTATATTTGTGTAGATTCCTTGCAGCCATTAGACTTGTGTGTTCAGGAGTATTTTGTAGTTGTTATTACAACCATTAGATTTTACGAGTAAAATCTCTCTATGTCTAGGGTAAACCACAACAAATGGATATGACTGCAAAAATCAACTCTATCCCAAAAGTATGCTATATAAACCAATGTGCAAGTGAGATAGGAAAGGGACATGCCTTGTCCAGATGTTTGATGATGTCCATCATTGAGCATTTTGACCCAGATCTTTATACCTACAACAAGTTCTCAACAAACAAGCAGATCAAGCATATAGTGATAATATAGAAGGTTAGAACATTAGATAGCATAATCCATTAATATACAAAACAAACATGCCCATGGATAACAACTCATATATTTGCAAGATATCAATTGGATGGGAAGAGAGTATTTCTATTAATAAATGATCAACATAAGTGAAAATATTACAGAATTCCATGTCGGCACAGTTCGGAACCGAGAAACCAAGTTCCTTCCAGGTAGGCCTCCACCACTTCAATCCTCCACCCAAGGAAAGCTCATAGAAGGGAGACAACGAGGTTCTCCATCAATAAGGGAAGATATTGGGGGCTGAAAATTGTGTTCAGACTTAAAGAACAAAGGGATACAGACTCAATATGAAGTAATAATTTCTCCAGAGCAACTTTGATCTCAAAGTTTAATTCTTTATCCTTTTCCATAGCTAGGAATTGGTCCACTTATAGCCTTCAAAATGGAACTGAAGGGCCGAGTTGGAACGTTTCCAGTATATGGAAGGCCAAGGATCAGAGATCTCCTGTCGTGACATGGAAACCTGACATTTAATTTTGATTTTCTGGCACAAATCTCGATGTACACGAGATGTAGTGGAGCATCCTATGTATACGCTTGTTGTATAGTGTGAAAGATGCATACAAGTGGAAAACCTTGTATTTTTGTCTCTGGATTTTATCAATAGGGAAGATAAGTTTGCATAGGGAAATGGAATAAGGCCCTCTCTGCAAGATTGCATAGGGTGAGGTAAATCTTGCTCTAATAGATTCCCCCTAATGTGTGAGGTCAGAGGAGTATCTGCGATGACAGAAATACATTATAAATAACCCAAGAGTGGATTGGTAGGGGACCAGCTGGACGAACTTAGTTGCTCATTACATTATGTACTAACTTTGGATACATGGTTGCCAATAAAATTACACTACAAATCCATGTGAAAAATATACCAAACAAGTGTCTGTGGCCATGAATAGGAAAATACAAATGTGGTTATGTGCCACAAGTTGTCATAGTCATGAACAAGGCCCAGTAGAACTAGTCTCAAAAACTAATATGAAGATATTTGTATACCATGGAGTAAAATATAATCTCCCATGATTACTGAAGTCATATAGGTAGTGGTCCAATGAAAAGGAAGCAAAAGCTCAAGAAATCTACGGCCACATAGTGATGTCTTCAAGTCTTCTACACAATCTGCCAAAGGTGCAAGTTTACATCATGTGAATAAAGGAGTTGAGGTTGAACACAATGAGACATTCTTTGATTACCGGTTATTGAGGTATATCGTTAACAAACGCAAGACAACCTACCGATAATGAAAGTAGGTATCAAGGCACCGAGTACATTCTTACAAGTGTGAATAAAGGAGATGGTGTTGAACACCTAAAGAATCCATCGATTAGGAGACATTGATGTATTCCCAACTGTCGATGGCGAGAGAGCCTGCCACTGATGACTACAAACCTCAAGGTACTCATAAGACTCTAGGTCCTGTTTCCAGAATAAATGAGCTGAAGTCGATGGAAAGAGACCCAATGAAAGGAGAGAATTAAGGAATCTCTCATCAGTCAGCACGAGGTACAAAGTAGGAGCTTCATGATTTGGTGGAAATCAGACGAAGAACATGTTCGTGAACCAACGAACTTGTGCATCTTTCGTGTGTGCCAAGTTCAAGTAGTACATGAAAAAGACCCTCTAAATAGCATCCAATGTTGAAAATTTCTAAGAAAGGTGAGGAAACCACCAATAAGGCTAATGACATCCAAGACATTGCACGAATCCCAATGTGTGAATAGATGTCTTATCACCGAACATAAGGTAAACCACCCAATCAATGACCAATGATGAAATGTCGATGGTTGGGTTCAAGATTACCCACCAATGATGAAAGTAGGGCCACATACTATTACATATAGGCTAAAAAATCGACGAACTATTACGACAATTGTGATAAAATCATTTTTTTTGTCGAAAAAAAAATTTTAAAATGAAATTTTACCTTTTTTTTTTTAAATTAGCCCTGATAACGTCAGATTACCAACGTGTTCTAAGGTCGTCGAAAGTACGACGTCCAGTTCCGACACATTAATATAGCCGTTTGTAGGTCAACATAACGGTCATTGACTTCAAAATGGTCAACCTTAATTTAGGGTTATAGTCGTTGGAATTCCGATGATGGGGAATCTATAAATTAGTTAATTCGAACCAAATTTCGACTAATTTGTTATAGTTGCAACATATTTGATGTGTTATAGCTCTGCTAATATTCATTTTTATGTGAAGGTTTGCTTTTTGATTAAGAGATCGAACTGATCTTTGATCTATAGAGCTTAGTTTTGTGATCATTGTTCAAGGCGTGCAAGAGGATTTTAGACTTTGAAGGTTAAATATTTTTTTTCTTTTGTTTCCTTTAATATTTTATAACCTTATACGTTTATGTAGATTTTATGTCGTTTGTGAACATGCTAATTTTTCCATGCTTATATGTGACCTGATCTCTTGCCCTAGTTCTATTATGTTGTTTGATTATGTTACTTGGTTATGGTGAAGCTTTGAAGCTTATGTGGTAAAATATATTGTATGGTTTGGTCTATTGCA
Organism: Picea sitchensis; assembly: GCA_010110895.2. Lineage (NCBI taxonomy): Eukaryota > Viridiplantae > Streptophyta > Pinopsida > Pinales > Pinaceae > Picea > Picea sitchensis. The sequence goes on along the minus strand of SNQJ01S0065180.1, from coordinate 8,500 downwards.
TTTCAAGAAAAATTTTTTTGTCGAAAAAAAAATTTTAAAATGAAATTTACCTTTTTTTTTTTTAAATTAGCCCCGATAACGTCGGATTTCCGAAGTGTTCTAAGGTCATCAGAAGTAAGACGCCCAATTCTGACACTTTAATATATCCATTTTTAGGTCAACATAACGGTCATTGACTTCAAAATGGTCAACCTTAATTTAGGGTTATAGTCGTTGGAATTCTGACGATGACGATTCTATAAATTAGTTAATTCGAACAAAATTTCCACTAATTTGTTATAGTTGCAACATATTTGATGTGTTATAGCTCTGCTTAATATTCATTTTATGTGAAGGTTTGCTTGTTGATTAAGAGATCGAACTGATCTTTGATCTATAGAGTTTAGTTTTTGTGATCATTGTTCAAGGTGTGCAAGAGGGTTTTGGACTTTAGTTAAATATTTTTTCTTTTTTGTTTGAGATCATGAGATGATATCCCATCCATCCCACCTGACCCACCCATCCCATTCCACCTGTCCAAATCCATCCCACCTCCATCCAACGTCCCGAGATGAGAGATGCTATTTCCTAGCTAAATGTGGAGCACAAAGTCAGAAGAATCTTAATATAAACAACAGAAGACACTATGCAACCCATGGGCACCTGATAGATCCTGAACTAATATCATTCCTTGGAAAACTATATATTCATTATTATATCTTTATATTGATTGTATTTATAAAATTTTATATTGTTTAAATACTTATGAAGTACACCAATTTTTGTAAGGATTGTTTGTAATTATGAAGTTAGGCTGCCCCCCTAAGCGTCGAATCTGGGCACTAGAATAATTGATGCTCTTTACTACAAGGTGTCGAGAATTTGGAGGCTGATATAGAAGATCAAGTTAATGATCCTAATGAAGAAGATGACAATAATAACAATATAGTTGAAGACGATGGGACAAATGAATGGATCCAAGACTTGTTCGCTCGAATGGATGAGGATGATGATGAGGACATTGGTGGTCTTGACGTACCTCTGCTTAGAGAAGGCAGAAAAACCATTTTATGAAGGTTCAAAAGAAAACTTATTTCTTCTACATTATTGTTGGTGAACTTAAAGGTTTTTTAATGGTTTGTCAAATAGTTGTATGACATAGATCCTAAGGTATGTAATATGGTTCATCATCACGCATACATAAAGGTTGATTTTGTTTGTTTTAGTTTTTAATTAATGTTTGAAATAAGAATTCAATATTTACAAATTATAACATTCTTTACACTAATTACTTATTTTTATGTCGTATAATAGCTAGGTGAATTTTTTGTTACCATCATCAAACATTTTACCTCACACATATCAAGATTTAAATGCCATTATGAAAGAAATTGGAAATGGACTATCACTATAAATGTCCCAATGATCATATTATGTATTATGGACAACATGCATCTAAAACAGAATGCCCGCAATGTCATACCAATAGATATCGAACCGATAAACTAACAAAAAAATAAGCTCTTAAGGTTCTTCTTCATTGTCATATTCCCATAATTCCAAATTTGCAACGACTGCCTCAAGTATGAAAGCATAGCACGCTTTATGGATTACCATGCACATAATAGAAGTGGAGATGGTGTTCTCTTCAAATGCCTGCAGATGGTTATGCATTTAAGGAAATTGAGGAAAATGGCCAATTTTTAAAGATGAACCTCGTAATGTTAGGCTTTCATTGGTCATCGATGGTGTTAATCCATTTGGAGAGGTCAAGTATATTTACTTATTGTGGCCTATTTTTTGTTATAAAAAAACAACATTCCTCCTTGGATGTCAATAAAGAGGGAGAACATAATGTTGGAAATGATTGTTCCAGGCATGTAATGTTATCATTAATTTTCTTAATGTAAGATTTTATTTGTACTTCTTGTTGTATTAATATTTATGTAATTTATTTACTATATATACATCACATTAGTAATTATGTAATTTCAAACAATTAGGTAAGTACCAGGTTAAAGATATAAATGTATATATCGAGCCTCTCATCGACGAATTACTAAAGTTATACAAGATCACTATGTATGACGCTTTGTAAACCAATAAGGCAGAAGGAATTTCAATTTCGTGGAATACTTGTAAGTGGACAATTCATGATGCCCCTGTGATTCAACACTTTTTTGTGGTATGTAATGCTCCATTGCACTTTAATTATAGTATATAATTATTTGAAGATACCATGTTGCATGTTTTTTAAATAATCCCACTTCAGATAATTATTGATTATAATTATTAATCAAACTTTGTAAGTCTTCAAACAGGGTAGATTTGCATCTCCGCCAGGTCTCAAGATAAAAATCTCTAAGATTCAAAATCCTAGGAAAGGAAGTGTTTGATGAGCATAGACATCTCCTCTCTAAGAACCATAGGTATCGTACCATGGAAAACACACTTTCAATGGGAAAGAAGAGACCTGGATTAAACCATGAAGAATGCATTAATCACCTATGGAAGCTCGTTAGCCTATGGTTTACCTTACCAATCACTAAGTCTAAAATTGTCACCCATATTTGTATTATTCATTTAGGATATTAGTAATACATCCTCAAGTGATGACTAATGAGTTAGTTAAGATGTCTAGCCTAGTCATAATGCATGATTTTAGGATCCAGAGCAAATATCTCTATGAGGTGCATCACCCATTGCGCCTATAAATATGTAACATTGGAGGGAATAAGAATGTGTTGGCTATTATGCCTTTCCGCCATGCTGTTGTTCTTGGTCTCTATTTTGTCAATTATTATTCTTTTGTTTAATTTCTTCAATTGGTATCGGAGCTGGTAGTGTTGGTCCATTTCCTCACGGGAAGGCCATGAATATGTGAGAGCTTAGATGGCCGATTCGTTTCATTTCTGTGTGTTAACAATTGTTTGAGGGGCCGAGTTTGTTGAGTTGGGAAGGATTCTTTAATTACTGGACATGTCAATGATTAGGGGGCGCAAGGAGCTTTTTGTCACTGCAATCTGTGTGCCCAAGAACAAAGAGTGTTGTGCGCATTGCATCGATCTGATCATTCATGAATGGAGTAGCTAAATTGGAGTGTTTGCTGCGATTTTCATCGAGTATGGATGTTGTGTTTTCTGTGTTCGTTGCATCGATCACTGCTTCTTCTGTAATTTTGGTATATGAACGCGCATTTTTATATATCACTACAAATTTTAATTGCGTTGCCTGAAATCGTGGATCCATTTCCTGAAACCGTGGACGCGCTGTAATTTTGTCTGTGTTTGTTGGGAATTATTTATATTGTTGCTATCAGCAGTTTGACTCGCCTGTGTGCACCTGCAGTATCACTTGCCTGTGTGCACCGATCACTGTATCATTTTGTGACTGTCGCGTTGTAGTATCATTGTTTTTTAGAGCGGTTATATATTGTTGCTATTGCAGATTGCATACATATTTGCAGAGGTGTCAACATCGTTGGGAGTGAAACATAATAGAATTTTGTGATCTGCCCATCAGAGAAGACGCAGAGATTATCCTCAGAGCTCGACCGTGGTGGATAGATCCGATAAGCCATACGGAAATCGCCAAAGTCCGGCTGTGATCTCGTATATCGAAGGAGTCTCCACAGCCGTTGAAGTGTTCCGGTAACATGTGTTTGTCACGACTGGCGAGGGATTCTGAAGAAGCAATCGATCAGCTGAAATAAAACATGCTGGAGTAGTTTGTGGAGACGTCAATTTGTATAGTTGTACTCAACCAAACCTGGGCAGTCAGAGAAAGAATGAAAACATTTAACAATCAAGTGGATCCAGATATGAAGTTTTCTGAGAAGCCGCGCCATAAAAGATCAATTAAATCCACCGCCATCGCCAGCAGCAGCAACATCAGCCGCCCTGCAACAGACAACGCTCAAATCGACAATCCTTTTTAATTGCCGTTGTGGGATACTGCTAGTCAAGAACGTTTTCGAAGTCTGATTCCTAGTTATATTCGTGATTCCTCTGTTGTCGTAATTGTTTTCGATGTTGCAAATCGACAATCCTTTTTAAACACTGCACGCTGGATTGAAGAAGTACGTACTGAGCGCGGTAGTGATGTGATTATTGTTCTTGTTGGCAACAAAACAGACCTTGTAGACAAGAGGCAAGTTTCTATTGAGGAAGGTGATGCCAAAGCACGGGAGTTTGGGGTCATGTTTATTGAAACCAGTGCAAAAGCAGGGTTTAATATCAAGGCATTGTTTCGGAAGATAGCTGTTGCATTACCAGATTGGAATAAGGGCGTCCGATACAAGTCTGCACAAAATAAGCCAAGCCAGAAGCCGAGTTATGATCAAGGACGAATACACATTCATCGAACAATGGTTGTGCATTAACATATTATTGAGCGTTGGTGTTAAGCGCCTTATGTGTCATAGTGTTAAGGAGTTATAAGTTGAGCTTTTATATAGTGTTCTAATGAAGGAATTAAGTGTCGAGGCTTTGAGATGCTTAAGTGTGAACCAATAGGGAGGATGGTGCTAATATTAGAGCGCCATCAATGATTGTGTGCATCAGCGTGTATTATATGCCAAAACTTAAATCAAACTTTTATTGGTATTGGGAATTATAAGGAAAAAAACAAAGTGTTAAAAGTTTTTATATGTACATTTAAAGGAGCAACTAGAAGATCATTGTATCAAGAATAATAAAAAATATTATTTTTTAGGGTGTTGAAGTGTCCTAGATCCTCCCAAAATTGAATAAGGGGATCATAGGTACAATTGTAGTGTGCTAGATGATATTTTCTTTTCATGGTTGTCTTATGAGTTAATTTACGTCTAGTTTTGACGTTATCACACATACATGGAGTACAAAGAGGTAAATGAAGCTCCAAAATTAATGTCAAGAAGCACATACAATCCAATATAAGCAATCAAACACATGTAATCAAGCAAATAAAAAGAATATTGAAGCAATGCAAAAATCAAGTTTGTAATGGAAGGATAATTGGACGTGACTTGGATTCGAAGCATCATCAATTTGAAGATCAATTTAACATTCATTGTAAACTTGCAATAGTTTTCTTTTTAAGTGTGAAATCAAAATCAAGTTGAATAGCAGTGTAATTTTCAGGTGCATCTCGGCTGAGACCGACACCAAAGAGTCATTATAATTTTGAGTCAAAATTAACAAGGTTGAATGGTATCAACCTAAATAATTGTAAACATCAAGACGCTTCTGGTGGTAACCGACATCCTCAACTTGAACATTTCAAGTGAGCGTGAAAGTATAAGAAAGTGAGTTTTTAGAAGCAAGTTCAAGCGAGCCAGTTAGAGTGAAGCAATTTCAAGCGAGAGTGAAAGTTTAAAGAAGAGTTCAAGTGAGCGAGTTCAAGCAAGTACAAGTGAAATAATAATGGGTAAAGGAGGAAAGCTGCTTATTAAAACGACTCTCAAGAAATCAAAGAGTTGAAAGAGTACAACCATGAATTACAAGATCAAATTGATATGAAAGATAAATTGATTAAAAACACTTGAGATGAAGTTAATTCAAACCAAAACATAATTGATCACATGGTTGATACAATGCAGTCAGTAAATGATCTCCGAGATGAAATTGAAATGAAGAATAAATTGCTTAATGCACTTCAGATAAAGTTAAGAGACAAGCGTAATCAAATTGATGACATGATTAATGCGACATCTGTCGAAACTAAAAAAGTTGATGCAAATTGTGACACAAAGGATCTCATGGAGAAGTTTGATGCAAGTTGTGACACAAAAGATCTAATAGAGAAGATTGATGCGACATGTGATACAGAGGATCTTATCAAAATGGTTGATGCAGAACGTGATACAAACGAGTTTATACAAAAAGGTTGATGCATTTTGTGATACACAAGACCTTATCCAATTAGTTGATACAAAAGAAACATAAGATATCAAATCTTTCAAATATGAATTCCAAAAAGAAGCACATAATAATAGCAGTGATAGCAACAAATGTGAAGAAATAAAAGAATAAAGTCAAAATCATCTTTCCAAGAACATTGTTAACTTGGGAAGAATTACACTTCAATCAAAATCATCATGGCTTAGGATATGAAAATCAAAACAGTTTCATATTCCAAATTACTCCAAACCACTTTATTAGAGTGTGATTCTTCAAGAAAAAATCAATATTAAATGTCACAAATCAGAGTGATAAGTGCCAACATTGTAATCGAAGTTGGTCACATGGAGGATCAAGTTGTTTTGATCTCCATCCTTGTCATAATTGTGGCAAGACAAATCATGCATTAGAAAAAATGTTCCAAGAAGAACAAACCTGTAAGATCAAGATTCACTACGAGTGGATTGATCCTTGGAAATAGTCATCAACTGGCAATTATATAAGTCTTACCGAAGAATACGATCTCGAGTAAAGACGTGTTTTTAAGAAAATAAAGAAATATGTATATAACTCCAAAGTGGTCCCTATGGTGGTGTAAATACTGAAAGCATGGTCTCCCTCACTCGGATGAGATAACATGTGGTTAATTCCATATGCCCACTTTGAGTTGTACACAAATAAAATAAAAATAAAAATGGAGTAAAAGTGAGTCCCCTGCGACACCTTTAAGGGGGAGTTCAAAAATCCAGTGAAGATGGGTTATGAAACCACTTGTGGTCTCATCCTTCATTGACAAAGGGGAAATTACATAGAATTTATGATGGAATTGGTGATGGTTGTCAAAATCTAAAGTTTCGACAAACAAATATGTACCCGTATGGGTATCAAATCTCCATCAGATGTGGGCAACCCGCCATCCAGATAATGGCGACTTCAAGCGTAATGATGGTTTTATATTGAATCATACACAGGGATGTTGTTTTTGAGAGAAATAATGTGAACATTTAGTTCATCTAGATGGTCATTGGACCTAGCAGAGGGAAGATGGATTCTTCTCAGACAAGTAACTTGCTACTGATTGAGCTAGTCGCATTTCCAGGGATGTGGCAGACTTGCAGCTAATTCACTTCTCATTAGGGTTTGCTCTCAATGGTTTTTTGTTCACTGATGTGAACAAATTTGTTGGCATTTTGGTTCACATGATTACATAGTGAGGTTTTCCAGTTTTCTTAGCATCCAGATTTGGCGGCTTTTCAGGCAGTTCTTCATTGGTACTCTGAATGAGTTTTAGCATGAAGACATGGAATTGATACCCTGCCCATGCTTTATTGTTGGTATTATTGATCTGACTTGTGATTGAGGGGGGAATGTTAGCCTGCTGGCTACCCTACCAATCACTAAGTCTAAATTGTCACCTATTTATTTTCATTTAGATATTAGTAATATATCCCTCAAGTGATGACTAATGAGTTAGTTAAGATTGCCTAGCCTAGTCATAATGCATGATTTTAGGATCCAGAGCAAATCTCTATGAGGTGGCATCACCCATTGTACTATAAATATGTAACATTGGAGTGAATAAGAATGTGTTGGCTATTATGCCTTTTCCGCCATGTTGTTTTTCTTGTCTCTATTTTGTCAATTATTATTCTTGTGTTTAATTTCTTCAAAGTTGGAATATAAAAAAATTCATCGAGATGGTATATTGCAATTTGTTTATGTAATATTGTATATGTAATGTTATGAATTTTTATTTTGTTGAATTTATTTTATGCTTCATCAATGTCATGAAGGTATTAACAATGGGCTCCCATGAGGAATGAAAAGTTATCCCTCTCAATTCATGAGGTTTCCCTACTATCAGGACCTAAAAATATCTCATTTGTTTGATACAATGCATATCAGGAAGAATTTGACATAAACATTATGGTGAATCATAGATGGTAGGAGGGATAAAGAAAAAGTCATCAAGATTTGTAGTGACATTCAGGAAGACAATCATGCAATGCAAAGTGGGATCCAATCAAATAGCGATAGAGATCGAAATAGCCTTCCCTGGTTATTAACAGAGCAACAAAGCAATGATGTAAAAGAGATCATTCGGAGAATTAAATTTCCCATGGGTTTTTCTTCAGACATAAATAATATCTTAACAAAGAAAGGTGAATTTGGTGGGGTAAAAACACATGATTGGCATACCTACATCAAGGTAATTATTTTTCTATATATATATTTATATTGGTTTACATCTTTTTAGTTTAGTTTTATTATACTTTAGAATCAAATAACAATCGATTTTGAGTGTTATAGTATGTTCTACCTCTATCTGTCCCAAACCACTTCGGCAACAATGTCAAACAAGTTATATATGATCTTGGCAAATACATGAGGTAAGTAGTAAATTATATGCAAATTGTTTTTTCCAATTTGTTATTCAAGTTCTTATTGACATATGTTTTACTTATAATGTAATATAATAATTTATATGTTTTGTTGAAACATGGTACTTGCTTGCAACATCGACTATAGATGGTTGTCATTGAAATAAATCTATCAAGAAGATATAAAGTATTGGAAGAGAGAAATTCCTTGGCTAATGTGTGAAATGCAAAAGTATCTACCTCCGGCATTTTTCAATGCAC
>SNQJ01S0065179.1:6334-19796 GCA_010110895.2 Picea sitchensis | reverse complement strand
TATGTATTATATAAAAATCGCTCTCGAAACGCTCCCGCTCTCGGAAATTTTTGAAAATCGCTGCTCCCACTCCTGCTTCCTAATTCCGCTCCCCGCTCCCAACAACCTTGGTTGAGATTGAGAAGCCCCAAGTATCAAATTTTCATGTGTTTGGTTGTCCTATTTATATTGATATGCTTGACGAAAAGAGGACTAAGTTTGAACCCTTGAACATCAGGGTATATTTGTTAGTTACAATGAGACCTCCGAGGCTTACTGGATCTATTTTCCAGCACATTGGAAGAAAGTGGTTACTCAAGATGTTAAATTTCATGAGGATGGATGGTCCTCTAAGTTTCAAGAGCCTCCAATAGAGGTTGAAGACTCAAGAGGGAGAAAAACATTTTGTTCCAAAAGATGATAGAAATGAAGAAGAGAAATCAAATTCAGATCAGCATGTTTCCGATGATGGAATAGAGGCCTCATTCCTATCCTGTTCAACCAGGAAGTTGAGATGGCTTACCCATACTTTACAGGAGGCACAAGACCAAGTAGGAAATGCCAAAATCTTCTTTTTGAGGGAGTCATCTCTTAAAGAAGTTTTTTTTTTAAATTGTGCAATAATGTTTTCTATCATTGATACAAAACCTTTTAGCGGTGAGGTAGTAGCTGAAGCACATCTATGGCATGATGCTATGATGCCTAGGAGACAGTTCCAAAGGGAATCGACGATTGATTCCATGCTGTAGTTGCTGATGAAGTTTTCCTTGAACAAAGGAAGTACAACTTGAAGATTTTAAAGGATTGAGATGAAGAGGTAGTAACTTGTTTTGGTGGAGAACACCTTCCTTGCAAAGAGTGAGAGTTAGCTTTCCCTGTTGTTTAGTAGGAGTTCTATTTCTCCATGGCGCATCCAACATATTCAACCCTCGATTTGTCTGAAGCAGTCTTCAATAGAGTTGATTTCCAACCTTGAAATTTGTGCAACATTGATTGTTGTTGGTGGAGGCATATGTGAATGAGAGTTATGTGGTAAAGGCGCATTAATGCTTGTAGCTTGCATATGCCACCTTTAGTAGGTTTTTGTTATTTTTAAAAATCAATGCCATATTTAGATTTGCTTTTCTTAAGCTTAGGAGCAATTCCAGATTTAGATAGGTGCATGCTTTTCCAAATTTAGAAAGAGAATAGACGCATTTCTTTTGTGGTTCTATTTCTGGAAGGTACTTTCTACTTGGACTTTTAGGTCCATGCATGAAACAATGTTATTCATGTAGAATGGGCACAATATTCTACATGCCTAGTTTTAGGTTTTTCCTTCTCTAGAAAGGTACACTGATGGAGGAGTCTATATTTAGTGTGAGACTTGCTCCTCTCTTAGTCTATAAAAGAGAGACGGGGCGACTTCTCTAGACAGATAAGATAGTTGGATTTTTTGAGTTTTTGCAATTGTAATTTCTTCTTTTTAGAGTTATAGAAAAGTGATATGATTGAGTGTTGCAAATTAAGTTGCATGTTCATTTTTCCAAATTTATGTGTTTGTAGATCTAGCATCCTTTATCTATTGTAGATTAAAACAGTTCTTAAATTCCTTGATAAGGGTTTAGTATTTAGGAGTCCAGATTTTCTTACCACGTCTCGGAAGTTTATAGTAGCCTTGGACATAGAAGCAATGAGGCCCCATTGCTTAATTAGGCCCCATTGCTTAATTAGTGGGCAGTAGGAAAACAATTGTTATAACACAAATATGTCACTTAGTTAACATGTATTAAAGTGTGTGATAACTTATTACAAATAGGAATAAGTAAAATATGCCCTTGGTACTGTTAATTATTTTCATATCCAATATTCTAAATTTTATTCTTTTGCATCCCCTATATGGATGCATTAGGCCATCGTGCACCTATCCATAACCAGTTTCCCTTCAGGAGGTTCTTCCATGCTATTTTCTATAAGCCAACAAGTGCACTTGGATCGTAAGAGGTTTGACTTTTTGCTAAGAATATTTATTGTTGTAAAAAAGTAAGCACTGTCCAATAACATTTTTGTAATTCTTTGTTGTCATCAATGGGTTCTATTAGTTAGCTTAGGAGTTGGTCCCTTTTGATATTAGCTACTTTAAGCTTTGATATTCCATTATTTTATTGCTTGAAGGAAGTTTTATAATATCAAAGATAGAATATCCACCATGCACATGTCCCACTCCATACAATGGTCATCGACGAGATCACCTCATACTTCTGGGTTGTCTTGTCTAATCGGGGTAGCAAGCAGTGGGCAAAGATCCATGTTCCTTCAGAGTCTAGACTAGTGAGACCTCAGGTCTCCTCTCGACCCTACTCCTCCATGGGTGGTTGATCTCCTCAAGACGCATGAGGAGTTGTCATTTCAAGACACAGGGCAATCATAGATTAGCTTTAGGACATCCTAGAGTTGGCCTCTACCCGTCCAACGCACCATTCCCTAGGTTCATTTGAGTAGCCAAACTTCTATCTAGAGTTTCATTCCCACAACCTTGGATATTGGGAGAGTTGGGCTTCCTCGATTTTGTGCTTCCCCGAGATCATGTAGACATGCCTTCTTAGCCCGGACCACTCGCTGGAGGATATCATCCATTGGTGCATTAACCTTTTTATAGTGATTGACAACTATGATGAAGAGTCTGTCTCGTGGTCCCTTCACTCATCCTCAACAACCAACCCCATATTGCCTTGACATCCTCTCTTTTGCTCAATACTGAAACAACTCCATCTTGCCTTGACATCCTCTCTTTTGCTCAACACTGAAACAACTCTATCTTGCCTTGACATTCTCTCTTTTGCTCAACATTGAAACTCATAAGATTGTACCACTTCTGTTGTACTTGCACCTTATCTTATATATTTTGTTAAATAGAACACTTAGCTTTTAGCTAGACACTTTTCCTTATCTTTTTTTTGTTTTTTGTATTGATCTAGGAGTTGCTTTCGCACTCCCATGTTGTACTTACACTGGATGTACTCTTTTAGTCTCATTGACCTAATTTTATGGTCATTTGTTGGACATTTATAAAATTATCTTATCTTATCCTGATATCTCTTAATGTGTTGTTCATCTCTTCCAACATTTTTGTTGAGATGACCGTTCTCAATCACTTCATACTTCAGAGAGTTTAAAATAAAAAAACACTTTTGTTTTGCAACAACATGGATTGAGGCAACAAACACAATTTATGTTCAATCAGAAATAGTTTGTCTTTGATTTCATTCATTAGATGAGATATGGCTACACCTTTGGTGGTAGTGTTCCCCCACAAATGCAAACATAGCTTTTTTCCCTCTAGCTATCCTTTGGTTTTATTCATTTAAGCTACTCTACTTTCAATCTGAGTTGCAGGAAACACCTATTTTGGTCAAATCCCAGTACACAAAATGCCTGAAAACCTCGAAACAAGTATGAAACGCTGCTGATGGTATTGTACTGTACAACCACAGCGTTCCCAAGGTGTTTTGGTGATTTCCAATGATGTTTTGAGCACTTTTTTGGAAGTTTCTGGGCCCACCCAAGTGCCCATTGAGGGCATGGGACCCATAGGAAAATATTGCCTTGTCTGTGCCAATGACCCTTAAGTCAAAACAAAGATAGGGAATTGAACTTTGAGGTGTTTGACACCTTGGTAATTAATGGTAATATTAAATTCTTAAAGTCAAAGTTGAAATCTCTTTTGTCTTACCTCTGACATTCTCCTTTATCTTACCTTTTCTATCCACACTCTCCTTTATCTTAACTTTTCTATCCTTTTACTTAAATTTTTAACATTACCATTACTTCTTTCAGGATGTTTGAGAATAGTTCCAACCTCATCGGACTTGATATGGAGAAAGTAGAATTCCATATTTCATTCAGAATTCAGCAGATTTATCAGTTTTCAGGATTTCAAGGTTGGCAAGATTGTAGCATTTCCATTGGATTCTATCATGCATGAGGGTATGGGATTGGCATTAATAAAGACCACCAAGTTATGGGATTTTGCATCAAGTAATCTTCTAGGAGAGTTAAGATAGACACGGGTTTCCTTCTAAAATTTCATATATGTGTATCATTCCTATGTTTTTGCTTGTTTTCTTGCAAGATAATAATGTGTTGTTTAAAATAAAAGCTGTACATCTATATTTTTTGTATTTTTTATATGCTGTGTTTCAACTTTCCCCCGTGTACCCATTTTGTGGGGGGTTCATGTTTCAAGGCATTTCCATTGCGTAAACTTGTACACATTTCCACGTTTCATGCAACTTAGCTTTCAATCTATTGTGTTTTAGTGCTCACAGCAAACCATTGTAGTTCAGGCAGTAGGTCAGAATACAATTGGTTTAGATGTTGGAGAGCTCACCTTAAATTAAAGCCATGATTTCCATCTTGAAAATCAGGAGCCTAATTGGCTCAGGATGAACGATATTGACATAACAGGAATTTAATTTAAATTGAAATATGGACAGCACGACTAGAGTTTGAGTGTATGATGTGGGACTGCAAAAGGTGGAAAATAATAAAAAAGAAAAAAGAGGAAACTTGAATGTTTCTCTCTATAGGGTGACTATGCACCTTATCCCGTGGTAAAGGTGCATTGAAATTGGAAACATATTCTGATAACTACAATTTTCTGTGCAGAACCTAAATGGAAAGAGAAGCTTGCTGCTGTTAATGAGAATTCAAATAGAATGCGCATGCAGAGTTTGCAGGTAATATACATCAAGTCATAATTTTTCCCTGTGAATATTTAGGATTGCTTAACCTCTACATATTTTTATTTCGCATTGGGAACCTGGAGAAAATGTATGATTTTAAGCCAATATTGCAACTTCTTGTAGACCATTTGCATCTCCCCATTTTAAGTATTAGAAACTTCAGTTTGTTACATAGTAAGTGGCCTAACTGGGTTTCCATGGGGAGCTTCTTTTCTTATCTCATTCTTTTGTTCCACTGGTAAATGGTTGAAATCAAGCATAAGTCTAAATTAATTGCTCTGATCATCAATATGGCTTGGGAGTAATTTTCAGTGTGTTTCAGATCATGATTTGATTAGGAAAAGGAGCTGATAAGACCTCAATCTTTAAGAAAAGAACATTTGAACACTTAAATAAGGAAAGTTTTAAGTTAAATTGATTTTTTCCTTGAATGAGAGGTGTGTCTGTCTCTGGAGATGACTACCCGATGGGTTGTCATAGAGGGCACTTAACATCATCATGCTTTCCCTCATAGTGGAAGCCTATCCTGAACCAAACAGAGCCTATCCATCCAACCAATAGATTAAGAAGATTTAGTAGAATGCCAGCAACAGGAGGACTTTCTTGCAGTGTCACAGAAATTGAAATTTAAACCTCCAGATCGTGAGTTCTGATTGGATCAGCAAGCAGACGATTTTTTCCAACTTGGACGAGTCAAACTTGGTGTTGACCGAGTTTGACTTGGTCAACATTGACCGGAAAGTCCTGAGTTTGACTTGGTCAACATTGACTGGAAAGTCCTGAGTTTGACTTGTCCGAGTCCCTAGGATGCCCTTAAAACCCCTTTTCAGTGAGATTCCAGTCATTTTTTCAGCGTGTTTCAGCAAAATTTCTCTTTGCTGGTTGACTGCACGTGACAAAAAGAGCTACAGGAGAACAGAGTAACCCATCTAGGGCACCCACCTACAATTGTTGGCCATCCACTGACGTTGCTTTTTTTAATTCAAAATATCCGTATATCTTTTTTTTTGTACTTGCCTAGATTTTCCCAATTTATTACTGATCGAATTCAAACTCTTTGCTCTTTGTCTTGTTATTATTTTGCCCATTCTGAGTTTGGTGACTTTGCTTTCTTGGGAGAAATTTTGGTGGCCTCTCCTTTTCTACGAAAGCATACTAGATTCTGCAGTTGACAATCTGATAGAAGTTTGTTTTTCCCAAGACTAGTTACTTCTTTGAACTTAGATTTGCTATAGCTTGTGTTACTTTAATGTGTTTCTCTATTATATTGTACTTGTAATGTATGCTTGTAGCTATATTTAGGTACTGAGGTGAAATTCCGAAGTAAGCATTAGCACTTGACCTTGGAAACAGATTTCTTTTATGTTAGCACATTCACTATGTCTAAAGTTTATGTTTTACAACTAAGCAAAAGGTAAAACATTTTTGAGAGCTCTTAGGGATATTGATGGAACATTTCATGACTTGGTGTTGCTGTAGAAAAGAAAGAGATGCAAGCAATGTTGCCAAAGCACGAAGCGAAGCAGGAGCGTTTTTAGGAAGCGAAGCGTCGGGAGCGTCATTTTCAAAAAATCCTCGGAAGCGAAGCGTCCCGGAAGCGTCTATTATATATATATATATATATAATTTTTTTATATATATTGCGTTTATATTAAAAAAAAACTTGCAGAAAGACAAATTAGTTGCAGAATGTATGAAAACATGCATATTTGTACATTGTAACATTAAAATGGTATCCATAGTAGTAAGTAGTAGTATATCAATGATTAATCATTCGAGCATCAACCATCTAGAATCTAGCAATTACAAACTTACAAACCAACATTCATAGTAGTAAGTAGTAGTACAACAATTTTTTAAGCCATATAATAGAAACTAGACCATTAAGTTATGGAATGAAATAGTCATCTAGCAACTGTCAACAATAACATGAGTCATGACCAAATAGCTATGATTACAAAATAGGCCATCTGCACTGAATTATGAAGATCTCAAGGTCCAAAACTAGACTCTAGAGTTTAGTTACTAAATGCTATGAATCTATCATCTATAGATTGACATGTAAAGTAATGAAAAGAGACAAACATCAAACAACTATCCCATCCTCCTTCCACCAACACGATTTCCGCGTGTGCCTCCATGTGGTGGTAGTGGAGGAGCCTTAGAAGGACGAAACTGTGCAGTAGATGAAGATGAAGCCCCTGCTGCTGGAGTCTTGAACAGGGGGACCAAGGACTGGGTAGTAGGTGGGGGTGGCAGCTCAACATGATCATCATCATCAAAAAGAGCATTCTCCAATTGCTCTACAAAACCAATACCCATTCTCCAAATTATCCTTCTCTGGATGGTTGTCCCAATGCATTCTCCATACGCCTCCGCGATGACAGGACAATGTAAGTTGTAATGAACATAAACCAGCTCTCTGCGGCTGCATTCAACCTGTTTCTTTTTGACGTTGTGGATGAACTTGTAGGTGCTCCAACACCTCTCTCTGCAGAAGAAGTGTTCACTACTTGTGAAAGCACCCATGTTGCTAAATGTTGCAGCTGTGGGGTAGCGTAGCCATGCATGTTCCACTACTTGAGAGAACTCAAATTCCCTCGAGCTCTTAATGTGGTTGGTCCCAAAGGCACCTTGGTCAAGCATGTGTTGGCTCAATTGTTGTCGTATATTGTCACACTCCTCCTTTTCTGGGACCAATTTGTCTAATGCTTTCATAAATCTGCAACAATTATAATCTATCATAATTCATTTCTATTTATGAATATAAACCATAAGTAGAGAATTGAAATGAACATAAACCATAAGTAGAAATTATTATAAAGAAATTGTTTGAAAAATTTCTACCTACTTGAACCTATGGATCTTGGTGTGGTTTTTTCTTTGTCCCACCACCGGGTGTTGGTGTTGAAAGCCATGATACATGATAGTATTTCGGTGTTAGCACTTATGCTAAGGCATGTAGTGGAATATTTAGCATTCCACCGTTTTCCACTTCTACACGAATAGGGTTATACATGTCGACATCTTTAAGCTCAACAATGTCTTTAATCAGCCCTAGCATGCTATTCATTTGCTCATACACCTCCCAATGATTGGCCGATCTGAATCTAAAAACTTGATCATGTTATAAATTGGCTTGGTAGTGCAAAGACATCTGGAACTGTGTCCAAAAGCGGTTGTCAAACCTTTGTGTTCTTTACTGCTAATGCACCTTCTTTATAACTGCTCAAATCATCCCATTCATCATTCATCACCATAGAAAGCATCTCACCTTCAGATAAGCCTAAAGGTGAGGTAATAGCTAGTAAATCTAGTTGGTGCAATCTTAAATATCTGCAACCTGGAGTAAGTGCTATAGGCGTAATTGACCCTTGTATGCGCGGTGATATATTTGATGACTTGCTTCCTATTATCCGATTTTTAGGGATAACTTAGGAGATCATGTCTCGAGGCCCACAGTTACTAGACATGGAGTAATGAGATCCATATTGACTTGAGAATTTCCTTGGAGGGCCCATCCTTTTATTTTTCCATCAACTTTATCTTGTCAACAACAGCAACATCTATCACCATCGGCTTGGTCTTGTATGAGACGAGGTTCTTGCTTCATGAGGTAATTAGTCCGAGGTATCATGGTATGTGTCACTTTTGATCATTAAAACAACTAAATATATGCATCGATTCCTTTTATCTCTAACAACCGCTTGGATCTTACATTGACTTGACCATGCTACGGAGATTGATGACAAGGTATCCTGTAAAGCTTATTATACATAGGTTGAGTTGCCATTGGGAGGATTCATGAAAGTCCATCGTCCACTCCCACCATAAAATCATTTTACATCTTATCTACCACACATCCATCCCATTCCTTAATGCGGGCATTGGTTTGAAGCTTGTTTGTGGGATTGCCACCTTATCTACGTGGGAGAAGAAGGGGCTAAAGACGGTAAAAGCAAGCTGGTGAAGATGAAGCCTAGAATAAAACCTCGGGGTGCTTGTGATGATCCAGAAGAGGCAATAAAAGCCTCTCGATGAAGCGAGAGAGGGACTGAAAATAACAAACAATACCTAGTCAAGAGGACATGGGGTCTCATCCGCGAACCAACCTATTAAGATTCACGGGTACCCTAACGATTATGACATTGCCACCATTTGGTTACCAAGCTAGGGCAGTGACCTCTGGTTTCATGGCCAAGAGAAAGGGTGTCTCGTGATGAGCCAACCTTCTCATCTACGTGAAAGTACTTGTGGGTAACAAGCATTCTGGTCACCATGCCAAGGCAGGTGTCCTTTAGTTAAGCACTTAGATGAAAGAAAAGAAGAAGAAAAGCAAATAAAAGAAAGAATAAAGAGCAGAAGACCGGGCTTGGAAAAATTTGCATCCATAGCCCAATTTTAACTACGCCCTTCTACAAAGGCACCAGACGTAACATCATGCATCCGGCTCCACTTTACCCACGTATGCGGACATCCCTAGTCACATCACCTCACTTGTAACTTGGATGAAACCTTCCTCGAAACTTCCCCTTTCTTGTGGATACCCCAGCCCAATGGGGCGTCTTGTCTTTTTCTCAGTGTTGTATTGTAGGTTTTGTAATGTTTTTGAGCTATTGATTGATGTAGTAGGGTCTTATGCATATGTTTGATAATATTGATGAAACATGATTAACATTACTATGATACCTATAACTAATGATCCCATGGAGGGAAAACTTTTTGATGTGCAGGATCATGTCTGACGGACAAGTACCATTTGGGCTGGTACACATGGGGAGATGATGATTAGCTCGGACCTCCATGGGGCAGAGGAACCCACCAGATGAATCTGAGACCCCATCGAGTGAGACAAGGACAGTGGTTGATTAGGGTGTTGCACCAGAGAGGATGTTCATCGGAGGCACTTTGGCCAGACGGAGCCCTGGGGAAATGACCCTTTTTGATTAGGCGTTGGCGGAAGGCTCGGGGCGCCCCATCCTCACTATGGCGATCATCCAACTTCGCGGACATTCATGGAAGTGACCCAGGCGGCGGTGGCATGTGTGGCATGTTGGAGAGGCCCTTGGGGAGCTAGCACGTTTGCTCCTGGATGTCTCATGCCCTAAAAGGGGCTAGCGCATCCCCTTGGAAGGAGCTTTACCTTTCTGACTTAGTTAGGGTTTAATTTGACAATTTAATGTAAAACAATATTATGGCCTTGTTGGCCTTTTTGTGACCTAAAAGTTAGGTAAGGTCGGTGATACAATATATATTGAGGAGTTTTAGCCTGTTTATAATGACACATCACTCCCTCTCATAGTGAGGTCTGATTTTCTTATTGGGGTTATTGAATTACCGATTTGAGGAAACACTTGTTTAGGGAGGAGATTTTTGGCATTCTGTAATTGTTTTTGCCCATTGAAGGAAGGTTTACAACTAGGGTTTTGCATGGTTATTTTCTTGATAATTTGTAAGTATTTTAAAATTCTTACGTTGAATGGTTGTAGTTTAATTTCTTCATCTATTTATAAATATTCTTTGAATCAAAACCCTAGGGGACAAACACACAAATGGGTCGTCCTCATGTCCCACGATAGAAAAACTTAACAGCCATTGAAAGAAGAGAGCCTAGCCATAGCTACCTTTTCTTTCTTCTTTTATAAGCTAGTCGTACTTTTGAACTTCAAGAGGAAGAGGGCGTCCCGGTGGAGTTATCTCCACCTAGGGCCGTTTTTCTTTGGAGTTTGATGAAAGAGCCTTGCCTTAGCAACGCTCTCCCCTCTTTAAACTCTCTTGTCTTGGTTTTGCTTTTCATTGAGCTAGCTGTTGCCGGAAGGAGGAGAGCAGGGCCTTCTTTACTTATGCCGGTGAGCCTCTCTCTCCCCTAGAGTTAAAATCTTTAAGGACCTGCTTTAGCGACACCTTGAAACCTTTCCCTCTTGATGTCCTTTAAATCTCATCCCCTTCAACTTGTGAGTCCTTCACCTTTTTGACTCCACAACCCTTAGGCACTGATCTTAAGCCTCGGTGTTGAAGTGAAGTGATCAAACAAACTCACAAACTCTTTGCTAAATTGAAACCTAACTAACTACTAACCCTAAAGGATGGCGTCACCCTTGGTTATTTCGTACTTGACACAACAACTTTCCTTTATTAGGCAATTGGATGGTGTTTAGAGCATTTGTTGAATGAGGGATTGATTGGATTGGATTGCTACATATCGTTCCATATTTATTGGTGAAGTGATATTATTTCATTACTATATTAACAAACATTGGCCGTCAATATTATTATAATTGCTTATATATTGATATCCTTATAGTCTTATGAAGTACTAACCCATTGAATCATAGCTTGCATATCTTGGTTTGCTGTTGCTTTGTTCCGTGCAGGTTCTTCTTGGGCTACTTCATTGTGGCTTCATATTTGGTAGGGACTATCACATTTTTGGTGGTGACTTGTGAAGGAGGAACTTTACTTTGACTTTTAAACTTTGCCTCTTCAAGCTCGGAGTTCTGGGGCGTCTACCAGACTCTAACCTCCCTAAGAAGAACCTCCCATCGTGGTGACATTGGGTGGGATAGGTTCTGTTAGCGGTTAGTTCTACTTCTCCCGATATCGACCTTGTTACAAACTGTGTGATAACACTTCCCTCTCTTAACACAATTGATTAATCCATCCCCATTCTTTATGTTTGACAATATCATGCATCAAAGAGGTTCAAGATTGTGCACAAACACCGGACAAAAGATGTGGATACGTGCATCAATGATTTTACCTACCCTTACAATTTGCTGCATTATTAGTGATTACTTGAATCACATTAAAAGGAACTGACTTCATCAATTGTTTCGGCAAAGAACTCTGAAATGTTTTGAAGTTACGCGAAGATGAGTCATGTGTTGCGAGAAATATTGCACCACTAGAAGAAACACCCATAACATTGATCAAATGTTGGTTTCTATACTTGTCCAACCATCGATACAATGGATACTAGCGATGGAACCATTCATTTATGGCATTGAAAGACCCGGCTTGAATTTTTGCTTTTGTCAAGTAACAGTTCTAGCTTTCTCGCCATTTGGGGCTCTTGTATCCCCTTGGGGGGCTTTTTAGTTGATGGCCCTCACCATGTCATGCCAATGGGGGGAAAGAAGAACATTAAATGGGACACCCTAAGCATAGAGAAACCGTGCCACTTTGCATCCACCTCATCCCTACCTCCAATATCAATGAAATCTCCTATTGTTCTTCTAGATGTAGGGGTTGTAGAACCGAGGAGATGGAGATGTGCCACCAAATCTAGATGAGACATCATCGGATTGAAGCTTTTGTTTTACCATGCTTTCTTTGTCTTGACTTCCTCTATCTTGATTGAAACTTTTGTTTTTTACCATGCTTTCTTTGTGCAGCTTCCTCTATCTTTATTTATATTTGTCTCTGTTCTTTGGATATGTTAGGGCAAACATTAATCCCAAGGGACCCCTTATTGTCATCACTCTCCATTACACCACAAAGATGCCTCCTCACACGGGTATTGATGAACCCCCATTTTGGCATCTTTTTGTTCCCTATTTCCTCTAGATACACATACATTTTGCCCTCTTTTATGCTTTCCACATACTTATCTTTACAAAGTTCCATCTTTATCACAGGTACTATTATTGCCACATAATCTTCTTGATTTTTGTTCATAAACTAGAATTAGAGTGAACTTTAGAAAATATTTGACTTATTAATATGTATGGATTTCAATAATATTAACTATGGCTACAGAATGCAAGGACCCAGGTTCTAGCTACATAATGCAAGGCCCCATGTTCATATGAAGATGCGTATCAATGCAAGGCAATTTTGAGATATATAACGAGGATATTTTAAGAAGATATTTCCAGCACACAACCACTTCTATTCTTGCATACACACATTAGCACTTACACATTATGACATGCCTTGAGTGGACAACTTACATGTGAACGAGTGGCAAGACTGATAGTTTCCAGCGTGGAGGTTGCATAACCGTGAGCATTAAAGAAGATGCTTAATATCTTCACTTCAGCGCACATGATAAATCCAAAACAGGAATGTGCGTAACAAGTTTACCCAACGCATCCAAGACTTGAACAACCAGGGGATACGTGGGGGCATTAAGCATCAATTTGTTTCAAACAGTATCCTAGAATCTAGGATTGGCGCTTTGTGTAGAGCTATCTTTAGCCAAGAGTTTTGTATATATTTGTGTGCTCGGTTGAGCAAAGAAGTTAGAGAGTGTATTAGCATATGAGACATATCATACATTGAGCTGAGCAAACGCTGTTTTTGAGTTCTAAATTTCTGATATATATATATATTTTCTACTGTGTATGTGTGATCATTTTCCTGTGAATAAGTATTGAAGTGTGAATACGGGAGTACCTTGAGCAAGGGCCCACTCATAGGTACAACCTGTATTATTTATTTTGCTGTTATATCCTTTGTTGTAGTTAACTCATGCATGATAATTAAATATATATATGCTGATCAGATTGTTAGTTTCTAAGATTTATTTTAGAATTTGCCGAGTAATGTTTATGGGCATCATAATGGCCCTGAATATCTGCTGAATAATGACAGTTAAAGATTGTTAAGG
This sequence comes from Picea sitchensis, assembly GCA_010110895.2. Lineage (NCBI taxonomy): Eukaryota > Viridiplantae > Streptophyta > Pinopsida > Pinales > Pinaceae > Picea > Picea sitchensis. The sequence goes on along the minus strand of SNQJ01S0065179.1, from coordinate 6,482 downwards.
TGAATAGGTTTCAGCTAACATATAAATTCAGACTTATCGTTATCCTAACACCTTATGGTTAAACGCTAGGTATGTGTAGATGAAACTGGGTATGTATAACAGAGCCTAGGTGAAAGAATTCACCATCATAATAAACTTTGGCATCATC
>SNQJ01S0065178.1:40546-57762 GCA_010110895.2 Picea sitchensis | reverse complement strand
AAATAAATGTAATTAATATATATAATAATAATAATAATAATAATAATAATTTATTTTTAAGGTAAAATCTACGAAGGTATATATACCCTATCCTCCTCTCGATTTAAATCTCTGATTTTTTAGGAGGAAACACATGTTCTTAACCATTAGGCCCACTCAGTTTGTATATATATAATAAGTTTATTTAGCAAAATTTGTAATGATATAACCATAAACATTAAAATAAAGATGATATTCTAATTCTTCAATGAATTGAGCATATTGAGTTATATTTAGACACAAGTACTTATATTTTATCATATTGTTGTCCAAAAAGTGTGTTGCTTAGGAGAGATTCACCTTTCAACTATAGAAACCCATTGTAAATACCACCACCATACCAAAACTATGATTCCACCAAGGACAAGGACCACCTATACGGTCTAGTTTCTATGTATCCCTCTCAAAGCATATGAATTAGCAAAAACTAGATAAATTCCATGAATTCTCTTGATGCAAAGACTTCTAAGTATCCCAACAAGATATCATTAAAGCATGGATCTCTTCCTTTCCTCCAATAATGACACCAAATCATCCATTTCCCTTGTATACAACTGAGTCCCTCGGGAAATCCATCCCAACAACTGCAACAATGTAGGAAAGAAGAGTCCAAGCCACTAAGTTTCCTTTAAGAGTCATGGTCTAATATACTTTGGTTTAGATACAATGTAACTATTATCTCTCTCTAGATTCTTTGGGGCTATCACTTCCTTGCTCAACATATATTCTTTACCCTTTAATATCATAATAGAGATGAGGGTGTACTAGTTGGTATTGCTCTCTATCTCTTCTTCTCATTGCACCCATGGAATCCTTCTCATTAACCTACAGACAAATAATGTAACTTAATATGATCCTACACAATCTCAAGAACACATGATAGGTGTCGGTTAGATGTCCATGTGGTCATGGAATATCATTCAACTTCTTGGTAGGATAATCAAGAGAATAATACTCCCCCAATTCAAAGATAACTTATACACTTTTGAGGTTGACATGCTAGTATATATTTTTTTCCATAATACATAATAATTCTTTTAGACACAAATGAAAGTGGTGGTGAGTTTATGAGATGGCACATGGAAAATAAATGTTTCACATGGGTTTCCCTTTCCTCTTCCCTGATTATGGAATCAACTCTAGTTGTGCTCCTTGAAGCTATCAACTCTATGTGTGCTCCTTGAAGATGTTGCCATGGTAATCGTTTTGCAGATTCTCCATTGAAAAATGTTTCGCAACAAATTGTGCACATTTCCATATCCCCGTTTTCCTTTTTTTTACAAATTTTAACTTCAGGAATCACATCTATTGTACGAGCACTACTACTTACTGCCCCTTCCTCTTCTTCCGTGGCACTATTTGTTTCATCTTCCACTGTATCACTACTATTTGTTCCATCTTCCTCTATATCACTAATTAGTTCCCTTTTCTTTATAATATTACTATTTACTACTTCTTCAGCAAGGAAACTTGGCTGGTCATGTTAATATAAAACAGAATTGAAAAATATCCTAGCCATTAAACTATATGTATGAAAATTTTGATGATTAACTAAAATTTGTTGTAATTGTAAATACCTAAAACACAATCACATAGAATATAAAAGACACAAAAATTATGTGGTTTACTCAATTATTGGGTTACTTTCACATAAGTATCGATTGTTTTATTATTCAAATTTTGAAGATTATATAAATAATGAGCATAATTAGATTAGTTACATAACTATTTTCTAAATTTATGCGTTAATATCAAATTGATAAACTTAGTTGAACAAACTATTACAAAATAAGCTCCACAAAATCTGCTCATATCTACCAAATCTAAAAAATTGATTGAGATATACAACAAAATCTATTAGCTAAAATCTATTTAACATGATCCACCACTGTCCTGTATAAAAGTCAAAACAAACTGCAGTGCATTTACTTCACTACTATATATGATTTGGTGACTGCAGAGTAGGCTGAGCATCAAGCTTATCTTCAACAGTTACATCAATGCCAAAAGGCCATTCATCTGTTTATTTCTATAGTATATATAAGAGAGGGAACATACATGTCCGTTTGATGGGCGATACTGTCATTCCAAATATTTTTGGTGTATTCTGGAAATTCTTATAATAATCCTTTCACAAAAAAACAGATAATATTTATAACAGATAATATTTATGGAAAATTAAATCATATCATAACAATAATTATCATTCTAAAGATTCTTCGAAATCAGAATTCGTTATTTTCGCATATGGATGTCCTCTTGATGCATGATGACACCTGTAAAAAACAATAGCAGATCAACAAGATTGAGATTAAAAAATCCGAATTTTAAACTCTCGTATAGGATCTGTGGCATCATCACAATTACGTGGAAAATTGTTTCAGGGTTTAAGGCCTTAAAAGAACAAAACTATAATCCAATGTCTCAAAACTAGGCATATGTGTAATTATATTCATACAGAGACAAAGATACGAACATAAAGGTATACGCATATATTTTAAATTTTGAACCTCCAATCTTACGTTTCCTCCATCGTACTCTGAATTCTTGTGTGCTGCTCTTGTAGTGAGGAAGAGTAATGGAACTGAACATTTCCATTTCTAGAGTTCTTCTGAGCCCCCAATCCTACTAGAAAGTGCGTTAGTGGAGTTGTTAGAGAAAGAGATCTGCAAAGCTTATCTGAAAGTCGTTCGGATCGAGCAAACACAGCCCCAAACCCCCAAACTTTTCCAGTGTCTCCAATCCGAGATGCATTTTTCGTGTTCTTCTGTAGTTTAACATTCCAACAAAGCAGACGAAAAGAAAGAGAAGAAACTAGAATACAGAGACAAATATAGAGACGTTTATGTATACCGAGGAATGAAACACCCATGACAAGATGACTGTTCGTTTCATCTTCCAGATATTTCGATGATTCTTGACATTAGCATATCAATCTTTTTATTCCTAATTTAATATTTACAACATTATTTACAAAATCCCATATTCTCAATAATTAGAATTACATATCTAACAAATCCGCAAACAAATTAATAATTAGAAATACAACATTATTTACAAAATTCCATATTCTCAATAATTAGAATCAGATATCTAACAATTCCAAAAACAAATTAATTACATTTTGAAACGTTAATTTATAATATATTTTTTGGACAAGGGAAATAAAATATATGTATAAAGAAAATAAATAAACATAATACATTTTTTCTATATTTACAAGTTGATTATTAAATATAATATATATTATTTGATAAGAAATAGTATAAAGTTACTGTTTTTTAATAAATAATATATATTATATTTAATAATCAACTTATGAATATATAAAAATCAGTTTAAATTTATTTTAACTCTCTATTTATTATGGGATGGATTTCATTTTAACAAGTTTAAAGTGAAAAAATTGAGGAAAGATTTGTACCTTGAAGGATTTGATCCCTCTCATTACATGATAGATCTAACTAATAATAACATACTAACAATTTTTAATGAAAGAGAAGTTAAATAATAACAAAATAGAATGGTTAAGATACCGAATAACATATATACTAAATCATCTCATTAAGAAGTGATATGAGAAAGATATTGTATAACTCTTATATCACATAGTAATTGATCTAAGTCTGTCCTTTTATGATTTTCTCTTACACACACTGACATGTTTTCACATCACTAAAAGTGAGTCCTTGAGGAAATTTAGAATTCCCTAGTTTTTCACATTTTCTATGTCTTAATATTATGATGGTTTTAATATGAAAATACTAATAGATAAATCACACCTAACCAAACAAAGTATAGGACTTCAACTTATAATATATGTTTTCAAATTGGTTTTCATTGTGTTAATTCTAAATTCATTTAATTATTTGTACTATCTCACAGCTGAAATCAATATACAAGATGAAATCAATATAAAGGATTAATTTTGTAGATTTTTCACAATATTGTTTAATGAATCAATATTGAAATCAAAAAACACTGTTGTTTAAGGTGATATCATTATCATTGAAATTAATGCACCGTATTGTTTTAGGTTATGTTATTGTTAAAATGAATACAAGTATTTGATTATGCTAAATAATTTTTCATTGTCATATTGTTTTATATGTTATATCATTATCATTAAAATCAATGTCCCTATTGTATTATGTTATTTTATGCTCAATCATTTTTCATTGTATGATCACTTAAATCAATGCATATAGTTTTGCATTATGTCATCATTGAAACCAATACAGCTAAATTCTCTAAATCATTTATCATTGTGTATTTATTGCAACGACCCCTTCATTACAACTACAAGTGAAGCAAAAGGTGCAATTTTTTATCTTTTATTTTTATTTTTTAAATTGGACGACAACAATGATTCCAACTAAAAAATACATCTGACAGTGAGAGCCATGCCCGATGAATAGGCCATAGAAAAATAAGACTCCACGCACTTTCACAAGAGAAAATGGGTGAAACAAGCGTAAAACAACAAGGAGAAACGACTACCTGCCCGACACAGCATGAGCTCGCTTAGAAGCTAAGGGACAACATCCCCATCCCAACACAACAACCTCGACGAACAGTTAACTAGGACCTTGATGGTGCAAAACCAAGCGCATGAAGGTGTTACCACCCAAACACCAAACAACTACAACGAAGAACACCCAGAATGGGTAGAATAGACCTCGACGAAGTTATCCCTCGCCTCTATCCCTTAGGGAATTCAATGATCCCCTCTTCAGGAATCATGTTGTCCCTTGGTGATAGGCATGACTATAACCTTGGTGTTACAAAACCTATCTGCACCAAAGACTCTAGATGAATCCAAATTGCTAGGAGCCGAGTTATTGACGAGAGGACTACACCCACACCCCAAGCACTAGATCGACAAGATGAAAGATGACGTCGTTCAAAGAAAGTGCAAACTAAGACACAGCTTCACCAACAACCCATTCATTCATCATGTATAAAATAATCAATAATTACCATCTATTCAACATTAATTATAATCTAATTAGCAAGTCCAGAATATAAATTAGTCATTAATTTACAATCAAATTTAACATTAAATACAATCAAATTTAGCAAGTCTAAAATTACAATTTGTCAATAATTACAGTCTAATTTGACAAATCAAATTTCAATCAATACTAAAACTATAAACTCCAATTACAATCCAATTTGACAAGTCTAGTTTAATCAATGTTGAAACTAATGGACAAGTCTGGTCAAATTAAATTTAAAGGCTGTAAAAAAAATTAGAATGTGTGTAACTTTACAAGTCACCTCACAATCTAATAAAATATGACCAAAAATATAATGTGTTTTAATCAATTATACATTGGCTGTCAAAAACAAAATGACTGTAGCTTGATAGGTCAACTCACAATCTAAAAAAAATATGACCAAAAATATAATTCGTTTTAATTAATTATACATTGGCTGTCAAAAACATAATGCATGTAACTCGACAGGTCACGTGGAAATCTAACCAAAATATGACCAAAAATGTAATGTGTTTTAATCAATTATACATTGGTTGTAGAAAACAAAGTGCGTGTAGCTTGACAGGTCACCTAGCAATCTAAACAAAATATGACCATAATATAATGCATTTTAATCAAGGTGAAATCAATTGCCGGGGGTAGGGGACTGACATAAAAGAGCATCGATATCGCAAGACATTAAAAAAGGATATTAGGGATGAGAATTTCACTTTAAACAATGCGTAAGGCACTCTACATAAAGTTACAGTATTTATGGTGTGGTATCTGGGCGAAAGGCCTAGTAAAAGAAATGAAAAACGTTACCACTTAACATGCTATGCTATGTAGCTGTTAGGTAACCAGATAATCACGATTCATGTACTGGCTATTCTCAGCCCAAAATTGCTATTCACGCAAACATAATTTGATAATCCATAATCTGGATCACATAATTGCTAATCTCATACACTAAGATTGTCATCTGATTGTTACACAGAGAACCCCTAAGAAGGTGAAGTCAATGATGTCATCAACCATATAATTGTTGTCAAGTTCAAATAGAATAAAAAAACATAATGAGAATATAGAAGGTCATTGTCATGCACAACGTTACACCCACCTGTAGTAAATATATATCCCAGTCATCACAGGGTATGTAAATTCATCGTAATACATTCGCAGCAATATACAATTATTTAATTTAAATTCACAATAATGCAAATCATTTAAATTTGAAGTAATATAATTCATAGTAATGTATATCTACGAGATCGTAGAGGCCATTTCAAAAACGCATAGGTCCTTTCATAAAAATTTAGAGGACAATTTCCTTAAAAATGCAGAGGACAATTCATTAAAAATTCAGAGGATTAAATCAATCAATCAGGAACAATCAACAGGGGTAGACGATTGGGCAACACATCCTTCGCTCACCATCCACAAACATAAAAGAAGGGCATTAGGATCTATAGGTCTATTAACACCTAAGTGACAACCATAGGGACGAGGGTGAAGTAAAAAGTGAAAACTCATCACAAATCAATAAAATCAACCGAACAGTCACAGCTTCAAGGATAGAATACCAAGGGAATCAAGTCAAACAATAAAATTAAGGCTATGGGAAAATTAAGCTCTCAATTAATATGTTAAGTCAAACATTTTATTTACCCAAATAAAAGTACAGAGATGAAAGCACAAGGTAAATAATAATCTACCATGAGGATAAAACAAAAGAATACCATATCCCAAGTCGCTCACGCTGAGTCACTGTCTCGCATGCTCCATGCAGCTCCTGCTTACTAACTGATGAGACTTCACTTGTACCTCCTACCAGACGCTAGGGGTACTCTTCTTCCCCCTTATCCCCCCAAGCCACAAAGGGACCATGCACACCACCATAAAATGTCTAGCTCTGAGCTTGCCTTGCAAGGTCGAGCTACCACTCCTCACCAAGCTACCACCACTCCTAAATTTCTGCATCGTAACATTACGCATCCTAGAAGAGATCCATCATCCTTCTCCTCCTCCCTCCTTTATATAAAATTTCTAAGTCATTTACTTTCCCAAATTCTCATTTAATTTATCGTTCAATAATTTAATTCATAAAAATCCTCCTCGTACATGTGTCACCCATCCCCTTCATTGCACCATAAATTAATTTCATTAACTAATTAATTACTCTTATTTCCCTCACCCACCTAAAAACATTTCTAGAATCGCTCATAGGTGTCCCCACATTCCCTTACACATTTTAATGACTTACCCCCTTACCAGTTTACTAGTTGAGTTTAATTTAAAAATTTCTTAAATGCTAGATACCTTACTAAGTTAGTCTTTCTTCTTTTTCCTTGTGTTTCCCCTTTCTTTTTATGTTTCCCACCTTTTCCTAGTTTCCTAATTCTTTTAAATTTCCCTCTTTCCCTTTTCATTTAAAAATCAAATTGGCAAGTGTAGAAAATTACCTTTTCCCCCGTTTCCTCTTTAATTAATAAAATTTTAATTAGCATATGTAACAAAACAATTATTTCCCCTTTTTCCCCCTTTTTAAATTTTATCACCCAAAATATTTTTATAGATTAATTGAATTGATTACCCACTTCTAGTCACATGATTACTGATGATTATCATTATTATTTATTTATTTTTATATAAATACTTTTCTTTTACCACATGTATCACCTAGACCTAGATTTTAATTTTCAAGGTTGGGTAACATTTTATTAGGGAAATTGTTTTTAAATCTTTCTTATCATGTTATTCATTATTATGCCATCTAGGTTTATTCATTTATTAAAAAAAACACGACGTGCCCTTCAAGATGCACTAGGTGCTCCAAGGGTGCCACTCGCCTCATTTCGTTTCCCTTGCGTGATATGCCCTTCAGGACATAGTACATGCTCCAAGGGTATCACTCGCCTCTTTATGTTTTTCTTGTGCGACATTCCCTTCAGGATGCACTACGTGCTCCAAGGGAGCCACTCGCCTCTTTACTGATTTGGTAGACATCACAACCCCTAGATTCAATACTTCGTTAGGTGATATTGTGGTGGACTAAGGACCTCTAAGGAATAACGCCCCTACCTGATTGCGCACAACTTAGAATCATCGTGAGCGACTGTTGCAATTGGCCCTCATGGCATCGTGGGTATTCTCAAACTAGGTAATCATTAACCTATAGTTTGAGCCACAGTGGGAGTGCTAGTAGGTTGTGGCACAGATTTTGTCTAGGCCTCACCCTCAACTCCTCTATTTATCATACGTGACCCCTCTACTCCACATGTGATTTTGTTTGGAAAGAAATCGTGAGCCTGTATCATCAATGAATCATGTTATAAATAGTATCCATAATCACATCATCTAATCATATGTACAAATTTCATATATACAACAATCAAACCCCCAGTATTCCACTCTGTGACTCTATCTGGATTCTAAGGGGTTTCATCGATGCCTCTTCATCCTCGAGGTCCAAATTCCTGCACACTTAGAAAAACTGAGTCAATAGCACATGTCTATGTTAACATGTCATCAATCATAACGCCTTATAATCATAATCAAATGCCCAATGGTATAATAATCTGGATCACTTGCAAGCAAGTGTCCTCAAAGAATAAGTTTGTTCAGTGTGTGCAAGAGAGAGATGTTATATACACCCCCTCTTGGTCTAAAATTTGTCCCGAAGTTTCACATTATATAAGTGTCAAAATAATATGTATCATAGTGTCATAAGTCTATCTATAAAAAAAAAATGGAAACTGTTGGTGCATATCATACGCGTCCTCCTAGGTCGCTGAGTGAGGACTATAGTTGTCCCACTAGACCTTGACCTGTTCTAGCATTCGGCGTCGTAGCTTTCGAATGTGATGATCCATGATGCAGATCGACTTAGTCATAAGTGCGCCCTCTTTTGATACCTGCAAGGAACTCATGTCAATAACATGTATAGGATCACTAATATAATGTCTCAAAACATATACATGAAAAACATCATGCATACGTCTCAAAGAATCAGGGAAGGCTAGTCGATAGGCCACAGGCCCCTTCCTCTCCAAAATATCGGAGGGTCACACAAACCTAGGGGAGATTTTAGCTCCCTTTCCAAACTTGATCGAAATCTTATGTTTTTTTACCCGCAAGAATTCTCTATTGCCAACTTCATAACTACAGTCGACATGGTGCGCATCAACATAACTCTTATGTTGATCCTTCTCTTCTTTAATCCTTTGTTTTATTATTTGCATTATCTCTTCCATTTCTTGGATCGATTATGGTTGCAGCAAGACCCTATCCTCAAGACAATCCCAACTCAAAGGCATATGACATGGTTTCCCATAAAAAAACTCAAAAGGTGTCATCTTAATGGAGCATTGGTAGTTGTTGTTTTAAGAAAATTCCACTAGTGTCAAGAATCCTTCCCAATGCTTTTGTTGGTCCTTCATGTACATGTGCAACATGTCCTCGAAGGTCTGGTTCATTCGTTCGGTTTTCTCGTCATTCTCCAGGTGATATGCAGTACTGAAGTTAAATTGGGTTCCTAAGGCCTCTTGGAAAATATTCTAAAATATTCCAGTAAACATCGATCCTCGATCAAATATAATCCTCTTATGCAAGCCACGCAGCCTAACAATATCACTGATGAAAACTCTAGATATTTCAGGTGCCTGATACATCGTGCGCACAGGAATAAAATGAGCTCTCTTCATCAGAGTGTCGACTACTACAAAAATCGAGTTGTGTCTCCTTGCCATCAGTGGAAATCCAATGATTATATCCATCAAAATAACCTCCCATTTCGATTGTACAATAGCGTATGGTTGTAGTAATCCTATTGGATGTCTATGTTCAACCTTTAACTGCTGACATTCTAGACATCTGGCTACATAGTTGACTATGTCTGCCTTCATTCCTTTCTAGAAGAATAAGGGTTTAAGGTCCACCCTCATTTTCATGAATCCCAGGTGAGCTATGTATACTGCTCTATGAGCCTTATTTAGGATCAAGCTTCTCAACTTGTCATTCAATGGTACATAAATCCAATTTTTAAATCTCAATAATCCATCCTCGTCAAAAGTAATTCCTTCACATCTTGGTACCATCATTTTGTTTTGTCCGATAAAGTTCTCGATCTCTTTGTACTAGTCATCGTCATGTTGTAAGGTTAGAATCCTTTCACGTAGATTCCTCTAAAGAGGCAACATCAAAAAGATGTGGGGTCTCCAACTCAATTCATCTGCCACTTAGTTCACTATTCATTTTATGTAAGAAATGTCAAAATCGTACTCGCTAAGAAGTTCCAACCAACGTCGTTGTCGCGCGTTTAGTTCGCTTTGCGTAAAGATGTGCTATAGCCTATAGTGGTCCATATTTAGTTCAAATTTTCGTCCAAACCTTCAAGGGATAAACAATGGCTAACAACTCCAAATCGTGTGTCGCATAGTTCTCCTCATGCCTTCTTAGTTTCCCCGAGATGTAAGAGATCACTCGACTATCTTGCATCAAGATTTTTCCTAAGCCCTCCTTAGATGCGTGAGTGCATACCAAGAAGTTCGCATCCATGTCAGAGACCTTAAGTATCGGTGTCATTTCCATCAGCTCCTTCAGCCTCTGAAATTCTTCCATGCATTTCTTGGTCCAAACAAACTTCTTGTTCTTCTTCTGCAATTCCATGATCGGATTTTCTATAATAAAAAATCCCTCGACGAACCCTCAATAGTATCCCGCTAAACCCATGAAGCTATGAACTTTCAGGACATTCATTGGTGTAGGTAATTCCATAATAGCCTAGACCCTTGCTGGATGCACGACTATACCTTCATTGGAGGTGACGTGCCCCAACTAGTGAATCCTCGATTGATAAAATGAGCATTTGGACAACTTCCCATACATTTTATGCTCTTCCATACATTGTAGTACCAAGCGCAAGTTCTTTTCATGCTCCTCCATCATCTAAGAGTAAATGAAAATATAACTAACGAACACTTGGATGAACTTGTCCAAGTACTTGTGAAACACCCCGTTCATAAATGTCATAAATACCCCTTGGGTGTTTGTCATTTCAAACAGTAAAATAGTAAACTTGTAATGCCCAAACCTCATATTAAAGGTAGTCTTAGGGACCCCATCCCCCCTGATCTGTAACTGGTGATACCCTGAATGCAAATCGATCTTTGAGAACACCGTTGACCCCTTCATCTGATCGAACAGATCATCAATCCTCGACAACGAATATTGATTCTTGATTGTTTCCTTGTTCAATTGACAATAGTCAATGCAGAGCCTCCACGACCCATCCTTCTTTCGTATGAAAATAGAAGGCACACCCCATGGTGACAAAATCAGTTGTATCATTCCCAGGTCTAGCAATTCCTTCAGCTGTATTCTCAACTCCTATAACTCTGGAGTTGACATCTGATAAGGCATTCTAGCTATTGGTTCAGTCCCCAGTTTTAGGTCTATAGTAAACTCCAATTCCCTCTCCAGTAGAATCTTGGGTAACTCGTCTGGAAAGACGTCTGTAAACTCTCTCACCATCGGTAGTGTTCTAGACCTTCCGATATGCCCTTCTCATTTAACTCAAGGATCACATAAAGCTTACATCCCTTGCGCATGCTCTTACGTAGTTGCAAGGAAGATATGAACCTCAGGAAAAATCCTGGGTTTTCTCCTACAATCACGCATCTTTGTCCCTCATCATCAACCAAGCTTAATTTTTTTTTATTACAGTTGAGTATCGCCTCATGTGATTCCAACAAGTTCATACTGATCACGACGTCATAAGATCCTAATATCATGATGTACAGGTTCTCCCTGGTGACAAACTCTCCCAGGTTGAGGGTACATCCCGTAACCTTTCCTCCAGCCTTTTGTTTGGCTCGCGAAGCCATCTCTACGAAGCTAAACTCATCCTGTTGACTGACTTTACCTTAATCCTTTTTAGAGTTGCATCATAAATGAAACTCTCAGAAGCACCGGGATCTATCAAAATATTGAGGGTCTCGTCAATGATGGTACCTAATGTATCAAGCACAGTCGAGTGGTGGTCGGCCTAGCAGTTATTCACCACTACATGAATCCAATGGGCCTTTCCCAAATCTCCCATGGTATTGAGTCTGGATGATCCAAATGCTCCAGTCCTCTCCTCTAGGTAGTTGCATTGGTAGTGTGGCTCCCCACACGTGCAACACCCCTTCTTTGATCCAGTACTCTTGGTACCCGAAGTAGAAGATGACAGCCCACCAACTTGAAATACTGGTCTATTCTGTTGAACAGACCTAAATTGCTACTAGTGTGATCGACATTGATGTTGATGTTGTGGTTCCCGATAAGGTGTCCGCTAATGAGGTGTTGGTCGCTGAGGTGTAGTGAAAGTGGATCCTCTCTGGAAGCCAAGATATCCAGGCGTATGTCAGGATAGTGTCTGGTGCTTCCATGCACCAGATGACACCTTCGCTGCTGGTCTCGCTAGATTCCTGCTGTGACCTTGTCTGATAAGCTCCACCTCTATTATGAGGGCCTTCTAGACGACATCATGCAAGGTTTGAGGCATTGGAATCCTAACCTTTGTAAGTATGTTTCCATTAAGTCCGATCACAAACTTGTTGACCTTAAGCTTCTCAGTATTAAGATGCAAAGCATATAGAAGAAACTCCATAAAAAGAGTCTCATACTCAAGCACCGTAAAACCGCCCTGTCGTAAGCTGTCAAACTTGTCTAGGGAACCAAACAACTCGAGGAATTTGACCTTCTTGAGTTCGTGGTGAATGCTACCAGTACCAACTAGAATGCACGGTGGACCCTCATGGGGTTTTAGTGCCCTAGCCTCATCTCTGTCCAAACGGATGATCAATGCCTCAGACATCCGCTGGAAATACCTCATCAACCCAACCACATCACCCACCTCTATCTGCTCCTACCCGACATCCTGCTCATATCCCTGGGGGTTAGACCCCTCACGAGTGGATGCTCCTAGAGGCATCATGCCTCGTCCCCTAGCACCTCGTTGTCTACCTCCATGACATCCTCTAACCATGGTTACCTATAAAAATACAAGTCAACTTAATTAGCAACCTTATGATAAAATATCATAACAACGAAATCCGAAGTGTTCCCAAGTTGCAGATTGAACCCTCTCTGATACCGTGTGTAATGACCGCTTCATTATGACTACAAGTGAAGCAAAAGGTGCAATATTTTTTTAAACCGAACGACAACAATGATTACAGCTAAATAAGATATCTGATGGAGAGCACCACGTTGGACGAATAGGCCATAGACAACTAAGATTCCACGCACTGGCGCAAGAGCAACTGGGTGAAACAAGTGTAAAACAACAAGGAGAAATGACTACCCTCCTGACAGAGCATGACCTCCCCTACAAGCTAATGGAAAACATCCCCATCCCGACACAACGCCCTCGACGACCAGTTAGCTAGAAACTCGATGGTGAGCAACCAAGCGCATGAAGGTGTTACCAGCCAAATGCCAAACAACTACAAAAAACAACACCCACAATGGGTAGTATAGGCCCCGACCAAGTTATCCATCGCCTCTTTCCCTTAGGGCACACAATGATCCCTTCATCAGGAATCATGTCTTCCCCTAGTGATAGGCATGACTATAACCCTAACAGTACAAAACCTATCTGGACCAAAGACTCTAGATGAACCCAACTTGCTAGGACTCGAGTTACTGATGAGAGAACTACACCCACACTCCAAAAAAAAGATCAACAAGATGCAATATGACGTTGTTCAAAGAAAGCAGAAGCTAATACATGACTTCACCAACAACCCATTCATTCATCAAGTCTAAACTAGTCAATAATTACCATATATTTAACATTAATTATAATCTAATTAGCAAGTCGAGATTATAAATTAGTCATTAATTTACAATCAAATTTAACATTAAATACAATCAAATTTAGCAAGTCTAAAATTACAATTTGTCAATAATTACAATCTAATTTGACAAATCAATTTTTAATCAATACTAAAACTATAAACTACAATTTCAATCTAATTTTACAAGTCTAGTTTAATCAATGTTAAAACTAATGGACAAGTCTGGTCAAATTAAATTTAAAGGCTGTCTATTATTCAAATGAAGAGGTCATTTACAAAAATGCTAATAAATTGTCATATAAGGTAAACATAAATTACCATTGCTGTAAAAATATTTTCTAAATTATACATGAGTTGTCATTTAAAAAAAATGGAATGTGTGTAGCTTGACAAGTCATCTGACAATCTAGATAAAAAAAATGACCAGAATATATAATGTTTTTTAATCAAGGTTATACATTGGCTACCAAATTAAGATCGGATTTCATGTAGATTGACAAGTCACTTGGAAATCTAATATAAAAAAATGACCAGAATACAATGTGTTTTAATCAAGGTTATACATTGGCTGTGAAATTAAAATCGGATTTCGTGTAGATTGACATCTCACGTGGCAATCTAATAAAATATGACAAGAAATAGAATGTGTTTTAATCAATGATACATTAGCTATCAAAAAAAGAATGCATGTATCTTGACAGGTCACCCGCCAATCTAAACAAAATTTGACCAAAAATATAATTTGTTTTAATCATTTATACATTGGCTGTCAAAAATGGAATGCATGTAACTCGACACATCACCTAGTAGTCTAAACAAAATCTGACCAAAAATATAATGCGCTTCAATCAATTCTATATTGCATGTCAAAAACAGAATGCGTGTAGCTTGACAGGTCACCTGGGAATCTAAACAAAATATGACTGGAATATAATGCATTTTAATCAAGGCGAAATAAACTGTCGGGGGTAGGGGACTAACATGAAAGGGCATCGATGTCGCAAGGCATTTAAAAAGGATATCAGGGCTGAGAACTTCACTTTAAAAAATGCGTAAGGAACTCTACATAAAGTTATGATATTTATGGTGTGGTATCTAGGTGAAAGGCCCAGTAAAAGAAATATAAAGCGCCACCACTTAACACGCTACACTATTTAGTTGCTAGGTAACCAGATAATCGCGATTCATGTATAGGCTATTCTTACCCCATAATCACTATTTACACAAAATGAATGCGCTAATCCATAATCTGGATCACATAATCACTAATCTCGTACACTAAGATTTTTGTCTGATTGTTATGCACATAAGCCCTAAAAAGGTGCAGTGAATGCTGTCATCAACCATATAATTGTTGTCAAGTTTAAATAGAATAACCCAATAGAATGAGGACATATAAGGTCACTTTCGTGCACAGTGCTCCACCCAATCGCAATAAATATATATCTCAATCATCACAGAGTATGTAAATTCATCGTAATACATTTGCAACAATATAAAAATATTTAATTTAGATTCACAGTAATACAGATCATTTAAATTCGCAGTAATGTATATCTCTGATATCGCAGAGGCCATTTCAAAAAAAGAGAGGTCCTTTCATAAAAACGCTGAAAACAATTCATTAGAAACGTAGAGGACAATTCATTAAATGTAGAGTGAAATAAGTAGATTGTCGAAGGAAAGGATAAAAATCACATAAGTACTCACTCAAAAAAGCACAAGGAAATCCATCAACCAGGAACAATCAACAAGGGTAGACGACTGGGCAACACATCCTTCGCTCATCATCCATGGATAGAAAAGAAGGGCATTAGGATCTATAGGTCTATTAAAACTTAAGTGATGACCATCGATACAACTCCTGGTTGAATGCTTAGGTGTGGTCTGATTATCTAGGTACGAGGGATAATTAAAAAGAGAAAACTCATCACAAATCAATAAAATCAACCGGATAGTCATAGCTTCAAGGATCGAATGCCAAGGGAATCAAGTCAAGTAGTGAGATTAAGGCTATGGGTAAATTAAGCTTTCAATTAATATGCTAATTCAAATATTTTATTTACCCAAATAAAATTATAGAAATGAAAGTGTAAGGTAAATAATAATCTACCATAAGGATAAAAAAAAAGTGTATCGTATCCCAAGTCGCTCGCTCGTAGTCGTTGTCCCACGCACTCTATGCAGCTTCTTCTTGCCGATCGATGAGCCCCCCAAGCTGCAAATGGGCCACACACACCACCAGAGAACAACTAGCTCCCAGCTCGCCTCGCAAGGCTCGGCTACCACTCCTCACTGAGTTGGGTATCCCAACTCCCACAAGCTAAGTCATTCAAGTCTAAATTTTTGTAGCGTAACGTTGTGCATCGCAGAAAAGATCCATCCTCCTCCTCCTCCTCCATCATTTATATAGAATTTATAAGTCATTTACTTTCCCAAATTACCATTTAATTTATTGTTCAATAATTTAATTCATAAAAATACTCCCTGTACATGTGTCACCCATCCCCTTCATTGCACCATAAATTAATTTAAGCAATTAATTAATTACTCCTATTTCTCTCACCCACCTAAAAGAATTCCTAGAATCACTCCTAGGTGTCCCCATATTCCCTTACACATTTTAATAACTTACCACCTTAATAATTTACTAGTTGAGTTTAATTTAGAATGTTCTTAAATGCTAGATACCTTACTAATTTAGTCTTTCTCCTTTTTCCTTTTGTTTCCCCTTTCTTTTTATGTTTCCTACATTTTACTAGTTTCATAATTCTTTTAAATTTCCCTCTTCCCCTTTTCATTTAAAACTCAAATTCGAAAGTGTAGAAAATTACATTTTTCCCCTTTTCCTCTTTAATTCATAAATTTTTAATTACCATATGTAACAAAACTATTTCTTATCAAGTTATTCATTCTAAATATTTCTAAATATCAAGTTATCAAGTTATCAAGTTATTCAGTTTTAAATATTTCTTATCAAATTATTCATTCTGTTATTGGATAAATCCGTAGGTACGGACACTAACCGATCTCCCTAGATCCACCTAGATCTAGAAAAAATCAAGAGAGAACATGACTCTTTCCCTAGATTTTAACCATTGAATTAACTAGGAGGCAAGAATAAGTTACATACCTTATAATCGCTTCCTATGGTTTTTGTTGCTCCCGCTTCGCTCCAGTTCTTTTGTGCAGCCAAGACCAAGATAACACAAACCAACCAAAGTGAAGAAATCACAATCTATTCAACATTCAATCTATGTATATGATCAAGGAATTATACAATAAAGTGGAAATAGCTTTATGGGAAAGAATAATATTACTGTATCAGATTAAATGTGAAAGAGAGATTACAACC